>JARYGA010046250.1:0-46145 GCA_030545235.1 Helianthus tuberosus
TTACAAATTTTGGGGTGTTACATGAAATTATGCAGATATTCATGTTGTTCTTAGTGTTCTTGATGTTTCATGTGGTGGTGTTGCTACTTGTAGAGGAAGACAAGGGTAGCAATGTGATTAAATAAAAGTGGGACCCACCTTTATAAAAAAATCTATCTAAAAAACAATATAATACTTTTTAATTAAAAAGGATGAAATTGCCCCCACTTGTTTTGCACATGAGCAGACTTAACAAAAAAATTAATTGAGTTATGGTGAAAGGACACCGTCCGTTGACAAGTGTAAACTTAAAGAACAATCAATGTGATTTTGATAGTTAAAGGACACCGCCTAATAGAACGTTCAAACTAATAATTTTGTTTATGTAGTTATGGGTTTGAAAGACGCTCTAAAACTACAATCGTTCGAGACAAGCGATGTTATTTTCGGGCTTCCAAGATTCCGAAAGATGGTGAGCCTTTCTTATAGCAAGTGGGTCGTGCCCTTCACCCAATACGGTCTGTTACTCCCCAAATAACTGGAACCGAAGGTGAAGGAAGTTCAAGTGGAGCCCAAACTGCAGAAGTTTTAAATACGTCTCTTTTACGGAGCATGCCAACGGTTTCTGAGGGTTAGGAGAAGTCCCTTGAGAAAGGTGAAATCACGACTTCCGGTGAAGTAGATACTGGTTTACCTGACAATATTGTTGAAAGTGGGAGTGTTCATTTATCAGTTGAGGAAGAAGGTTCGGCAGATCAAGGTGATCAAAATGTGGTTAAACCTTCTGAGAAATTAAAAACTCATCGGAAGAGGGCTCAAAGCAAGACTTACATCCGATTAAAATGAAACGCCCCAAGACTGTGACCCCGTCCCCAAAAGTTGTTACTATAGATGGTGATCAAGACCCCTTTCCAGCTTTCTCATTTTCTAGTTCGGGTTGGGATTTGGAGAATTCAAGTGCATATATTCACGAAGGGAAGACTCCTCGAGACTAACCCTATGTGTCGAGTTCATTATCGTTTGGGAAAGTTAACACGCAGTTAGTTTGCTGATGAAGACATGGATGTTCGTGCAGTGCCAAATGGTGTATCTGGTCCTCGCTCTTCTTGTAAACATGTTAAGCTATGCATATCAATTATTCTAAGATTTATCTCCCTAGTCCCAAACAGACGGACGGTGGTGATAGTGCTTCCTCTTCCCCTTTATGGTATGGCACTGAAGTTGTTTTTGTCTATCGGGAACTAGGTGAGTCGAGCGAACCAATGGACGTGGATGTAGCTGTAGCTTCGGAGAAGTACGTACCGGAATAGTCATGGACCAACAAAGATTGAATCGTTGATGCCTTCTTGGCTAAGATGTCCTTATTTCATATTATAACCATCGCTGAACATCAATATTACCGTAGGATGAGTGGTTCTGAGCTTGGTAATGCCTTGATGATTAACCAGGCATAATCAAATTCGTTGGTGGTTGAATCTAATCGTAGATGGGTTGAAGCCGAGTCTAAATACTGAAGGTATGAGAGGGAGATGGCCTCATTGAAAAATAAGAGGTGACTGCAGCCGATTGTCCTTCATGCCAACATTGGTCGCTTGAAAGATCAGGTACTTGAAGCGTATGCTCGTAGCCACGCTTGTCAGGCTTTGGCTGTAGTTGTTTTTAAACTCCGAGACAAAGCTGTTGAAGAATTAGATGTCGTGGAGCGAACTCTTTCGGAGGTCAAGGCTAAGCTCGATTAGGTCGAAGAGAAGAGTAAATCAGATGGTCTTGCGGTTCATGCTAGGTATGATCAACTGTTGGCCGACCACATTAAACTAGGAGTAAATTACAAGTTTTGTCCTTTATGTTTACACCGTTTTGCAGGCGGTGTCCTTTAGCACAAAAGTTGACAATTCAGTACTTAATGTTTCAAAATCTTGCACAATCTATTTTTTAGACCCAACCCAGTTATTTTTTCTTGTTAAATGCAGTCATGTGCAAGGCACATGGGGGTAAAGTTGTCATTTTACTAATCCCACCACTCTCTAACTCTCTCCCTCTCTCTCTCTACTAGATTCCCCCCTCTCTATACTAACATATCACGCATCTTCATCTTCTACATTACCCAACCTTGAAACACCCTAGTCCCCATCCCCGTCAACCGTCTTGTTCACCTGGTATATAAGGATACTCGTAAACCAGTAACATTCCGCCGGAGATTCAAAACTTTAAGATTTTAAACAATTTAATTTTTTTGGATAATAGCTTTTCCGGTACGATTTCGTACTAGATCGGACAACTTGAGAGGTTGAAGAAGCTAGATTTTTCGAACAACGAGTTATCCGGTTCGACTCCTGACGATTTGAACCGGTTTGATTCCGATTCATTCGTTGGATCTGTTGATGGTTTTTTATTCGAGTTGATCGAAGGAAGGGTAACGGTTATGGCGGTGAAGGTTGGGAAGGTTGTGGTGGTCTACAATGATTTCCGGTGACTCAGGGTTGCGTTTGGGTGATTTCTGACAGGTAATATTGAATAAATGGGTAAAAAGACTAAAATTCCCTTGTGTAATTTGGTTTAACAGAAAAATATAAATGGGTTTGGTCTAAAGAATAGAACGTGCAAGATTTTGAAACATTAAGTACTAAACTTGTCAACTTTTACGCTAAAGGACACCGCCTGCAAAACGGTGTAAACATAAAGGACAAAACTTGTAATTTACTCTTAAACTAGCGAATGGTACGTTCTTTATATATGCATGTATATTCTTTATCTTATGTGTGTGTAATCAATATTTATGTCCTTCTTTCGTTTCTTTTTTATATATATCGCAATAGAGATGAGATTCAAAGTGTAACGCCTGCGTCCCTAGACTTTTAGTTATTATCAATTTTAGTCCCTGAACTATGTGGTCATTGATACTTTTGATACTTGGTAAATCTTATGCTATATACTAGATTCTTGTGATGTCTAAATCTAGATTCTTGATACTTAATACTATGAGGCTTGACACTTAAAACTAGATACTTAATTCTTGACACTTGATACTTGATACTTGGAAGACTAGACTCTTGACTCTTGATACTTTGGTGCTTGACTCTTGAGGCTCGTGAAACTTGAGACTTGGTTGAACGAGGGACTAGAGTCTTGTCACTGGCGGAAACTAAGAAACTTCAAATCTTTTGTGTTTATGCTATAATCTAGTTATACTATTACCCAATAATACGCAATGCTTAATCTAACTCGCAAAACGAATAAAAAACGGTTAAACGGAAAAGATGGGATTGACCGAGTGGCAATCCGATCGGAGTGCACCACCTTAACTCTCCTTCCACACTATAAATAGGCCTGTCACATTACCATTCTCACTGATGTGACAGACTCACTCGACCAGACGCACGTACTCCCCTTTTTTCCATTCCTCGGCGATTTCGGTACGTTTTACACTAGATTCTAGTACATCTTTGATCTACAAATCATACTCCACATGATTCCTCTTTGAAATCTCACTTTCCACCGTGAAATCTCTAAGATTTGAGCTCTTGAAGGTGATGTCATCATGGCGGTTGTACCAAAATGTTGTGTGATGTCATTCTAGTCAAGATCTAGCTCAGATCTAAGGAATTACATGCGTTTTACACTAAATCTATGCTAAATCTAAACTTTTCAAACTAAAACTTATGTTTATCCTCAACTTTTCTTAAAAACTTTCACCTAAAGCGGCGAGATCTAGATCTAAACGGACTATAGACTTGATAAGTAGTCTAAGAGTTGGTTTGGAGAAGGATTGTTGCCGGAGAAAATGACCGGAGTATGAATTCTGACATAAGCACCGTCACGAACGGACGACTGAATGGACTGGGGTGATTCCCACTTGAACAGATCGGATGTACACTGATGTGTTTACGTTGTCTCAATACATACCAGGCCATCGTTGTTTAAAACAGAAACTTAGGAATTTTACAAGTTTAGGAGCAAGACAAGGATCACCCGATCACGAGACACTTTATAACAACCCTAACATAAACCGACACCCTCATAATATTTCTGATACCCTAAAAATATTTAAAATATCCCAATAGGTCCCTAAAAACACCCCATACGTGAAAACGGACCACGAATACCCTAAATATTATTAAAAATAATTAAAAATGTAATTTTTGGGGTTTAGGCGGGCCGCGTAAGCCACCCCTTAAGCTTACGCGGGCCGCGACAACTTAAAACCTGGCGAAACCTTGGGCCGCCACGTGGCACAACACCTGTCAAACCTACATAGTGACCCGGACAAGCTACGCCGTTGACCGAAGTTGACGCGGGCCGTGTAGGCCCTTGCCTACGTTTACGCGGGCCGCGTAGAACCCAAAGTGAAGCCCTATAAGTAGCAGGCCTCAGATCTTCAGTCGACTCGCTCAAATCTTTCTTTCTAAAACCTAAATCTCTGATAGTAGGCATTATACTCGGGTCCAATACCCCCTAAATAGCGAAGTTCTGCTCCGTTGTAAGTATTATAACCCCTGGATACGTATTAGATACGCTGCCCGATTGATCTAGGGTTCCGTAACGGCTGTCGTGGTTCTGCCCGACGTAGTCGTTGGAATGCCGTCTCGGGGAGGGTATTACTAATGTTAAAATGGGTTATTATACTAACACGTGTGCATTTGTGTAAATTATAGATTGTCACCAGGAAACCCTAAAGGATAATCTTAGACAGCAATGTGAGTAATCTCCTTTTTGTAAACAGTTTTTACAAAACCTTAACTATTTTACAATGCAATTAGCAGTGATTGAGTCTTTGTAATTCTACGATTACTGCCGGTATGTTGGGGTTTTGTATACAAAATGTGAGACACGTTACCATTGGACGAAGAGTTAGCCAATGTGTAATATGACCCACCAGTCAGGATTGACAGTACTGAATGAGTAATTGGGTAGATATACACATTGTAATCGCTCTCAATACTGTTTAAATTAATGTTTCTTGATTTAACTGGGATTCACTCACCTGTATTTCCCACTGACAAATGTTTTTAAAACGCGTTTCAGGTAACACAATGTGAAAGCCAATTAGAAGCCAGCTGGACAGCACTGAATGCTTGGAAAAGTGGCTATAAAAGTTACCTAAATAAAGAAGGCGTTTTAATTCAAATAAAATGGGATTTATTCCTATAAATCAGTTTGTAATAAAAACTTGGGTTTTATCCCAATATGTTTATTTATATAAAATGTGGTATTTTACTCTGATCAATTATTTCCTAACTACGGTCCTGATGAAAATTCCGCTGCCAAATTAGACAATACGCGATACCACCAAAACTGGCTCGCGGCCGCCCGTTCCCGGGGATTAGGGATCGGGGGTTGCGACAGAAGGTGGTATCAGAGCTAAGCCACTGATTCAGCTAAAGAAGCGTTCTGCTGACATCAAAATTTAAATTGTTAGGAAATAAATTACGGGAATACGTGCAAAATTGTATTTCTTGTTATGTGTTATTTGACTATTTGTTAGTTTACAGTATGGGCGACCAAGGACCATCTGACGCATATCGTCATTTGTCCGGTTCGCCTAGAAGCGAAGGCACCTCCTCTTCTCAGCCTGCCCTCTCAGGGTACTCTGCTGATACGGAAGAAGGAATATTCGTGTTTAAGGCCAAATCCGAGGAGCCATTCCCTCAGAAAAAGAGAGGATGGTTCAGTCGAGGGGCATATGAGCGTAGGAAGCGTATGAAAAAAACTACAAGACCAGAGAGCACTAGCAGCAGCTAAAAGAGAAACCGATGCCTATGCCCAGGAAGATATGATTAATAGGGGTATAGCCAACATCCACATCTTAGCAACCACTGCAGCTGACCCTAATCTGGAACAAATGATAGCACCCCAACCACAACCACCAATTCCTGACCAACCAATGGAAATAGAAATCCCTGAAAATCAAGTAGAAATGCATGATTTCGACCCGGAAGAAATACCTAGGGTACCTGCACCAAATCCCTTAAACCCAAATTACGACCCATGGTGGGATGACAATAGGGACTATGTGCAATGTTACCCGATACATGAAGACATACCCATGCCGAACCTAGGAGCCTATCCAGGGTTAGATCCTCTAGATCCCTATTACGATAACGATGTATTCATTAGGGAGATTTTAGAGAATCCTTACCAATTCCAGGCCCCTACACCTCCGTACCAGGAACCCGCACCCCAGATTCCGAACCCAATCCTATAACCTGCACCCCCAATGAGTGCAGAAAACGTACAAGAACTTAGGACATTTGGTGAGGAAATTTTAGAAAGTAGTGAACGAATGAGACAGGTGAGAGGGCGACTCGTCTGGAAGTATGACGAGAGCAATATGGATTTCTGGATGAATCCATATCCGTGAATGTGATGGTGGAGACGGTAGTAGTAATAATAATAATATAATATAATATGTGTGTATGTGTATAAAAAAAACTACGGATGCCTATTACTAGTAGTGTAACTTTATGTCAGTTGGTATTGTAATTTTTATTTTCAGTACTGGTGTGTAATAGATGCATAATATATGAAAATAGAGTAAGTCGCAATGATCGACGCTTTTGACCAAAATGCGTGTCATGTGATTGACTATATTAAATATTATTTTGTGATATTAATACGTGGTAAATGTTTAAAATTCAGATGGCCGACGAAGGAAATCAAGAAAATCTGAATAACGATAACCAGAGTAACATTAACTTGGTTAATGAGAATCCGAGCATCAATAACAATGGAAACCAAGTGGATAATAGTGCCATCCAACACATAGTGGCACAAGGAATTATAGATGCAATGCCATTTATTATTCAAACGGTTCAAGAAGCGAATAATAAAAGTAAACATAGTAGTAAGCGACCAATTGAACCAGAACACAGCGTGAACAATGGACCCGTACTTCAAGTGCCCATTCCCAAAAGAAGAAGAACCATGTCTTATGGTTGTTCTTACAAAGAATTCTGGTCCTGCAAACCAATAGAATTCTCGGGCAATGAAGGACCCATTGCAGCTCTACGCTAGATAGAAAAGACTGAGGCAGTTTTAAAAATAAGCAAGTGTGCTGAAGAAGACAAGATAATGTTTGCTTCTAATCTATTCAATAACTCAGCCTTAGAATGGTGGAACACTATCCTCCAGTCCAGAGGAAGTGATAGAATTTATAATATGGAATGGGAGGAATTTAAAAATATGGTAGAAAGGAAATTTTGCCCTCCCAATGAAAAGGAACAAATAGCAAATAAGTTTCTGAATCTTAGGATGACCGGGGTAGATAGTAAGGGTTATACTACTACATTCTTTGAATATGCTAGAATAGTACCAACCCTTGCATCACCTGAACCAGTATTAATCTCCCGTTACATCTGGGGATTAATCGGGGAAATTAGACATGTAGTCAAGGCAGCTAGACCTCAAACCATAGAAGAAGCTGTAGAACTAGCCAATACCTTGACAGATGAGTTAATCCGAACTAAAGAAGAAGATCAGAGGAGAAACCTAGCTCAAAGACTTACCCAGGAATTACGATCTGGAAATTCCAACCGTGGGAAAAATGTAGGTTCCACATCTGCACCTTATTGCAAAATGAAGCATTCTGGAAGATGTTCCACATATTGCAATTTCTGCAAAATATCAGGTCACAAGGAAGAAGACTGCAGGAGGAAAGCTAACAACAGGATATGCTATAACTGTGGAGAAAAAGGTCATATCAAGCCGAACTGTCCGAAATTGGCTCCAGCTGCGAACAACAAGAACACTAAAAACGCTAGAGCATTCGTTCTGACTGCAGATGAAGCCAAGATGATTCCAGACGTGATAGCCGGTACGTTTTTAGTTAATGATGTTTTTGCTAAAGTATTATTTGACTCTGGTGCGAACCAAAGTTTTATTAATACTTCATTCTGCAAACTTCTAAATCAGTCATTAACTAAACTATCACAAGAATGTCTAGTAGAGACAGCAAATGGAGAAACAGTTAGGATTTTTGAAATCTTGCAGGGAGTAAGAATAGATTTTTTAAACCAAAAGTTTATGGCAACCCTTTATCCTATGGATCTGGCAGGATTTGATATTGTATTAGGAATGGATTGATTAATAGCCAATAAAGCTAATATTTTATGTGATCAAAAGTCAATTCAAGTAAGTTCACCAAAGGGTGAAAAGATCACAATTAAAGGTGATAAACCATCTAGATCCACAAAATTCATCTCTGTGATGAAAACTGCAAGTTATATAAGAAAAGGGTCTATAGTGTATTTGATTTCTATAATCACTAACACTAAAGGAAAAGAACTAAAAGACATTCCAGTAGTGTCTCAGTTTTCAGATGTATTTCCGGAAGAATTACCAGGACTACCGCCGGACAGAGAAGTTGAATTCAGAATTCATCTACTACCCGGAACAGCACCAATTACCAAAGCACCCTACCGATTGGCACCCGCCGAAATGCAGGAACTAAAGAAACAATTAGATGAGTTATTAGAGAAAGGATTCATACAGCCAAGCTCATCGCCATGGGGAGCGCCGATTTTATTCGTTAAAAAGAATGACGGATCAATGCGTATGTGCATTGACTACCGTGAATTGAACAAGGTCACGATTAAGAATCGGTACCCATTACCAAGGATCGATGATATGTTCGATCAATTGCAAGGAGCTCGATTTTTCTCTAAAATCGATTTAAGGTCAGGATATCATCAATTAAAGGTACAGGAAGAGGATATTCCTAAAACCGTGTTTAGAACAAGGTATGGTCATGATAAATTTACTGTCATGCCATTTGGTTTAACCAATGCCCCAGCCGCATTTATGGACATGATGAACCGAATATGCAAGCCATATTTGGATAAATTCATAATTATTTTTATTGATGATATTCTCATATATTCTAAAGGTAAGGAAGATCATGCAAAGCATTTGCACGCACTTTTAAGTTTATTAAGAAAGGAAAAGCTCTATGCTAAGTTTTCAAAGTGCGAGTTTTGGTTAAAATAGGTACAATTTCTTGGACATTTAGTTAACCATGAAGGAATTCATGTAGATCCATCTAAGATCGAAGCGATTACCAAATGGAAGACCCCTGAATCACCAACCGAGGTTAGAAGTTTCTTAGGATTGGCCGGTTATTATAGAAGATTTATTCGAGATTTCTCTAGAATAGCCGTTCCTTTAACTAAGTTAACTTGTAAATCTATTAAGTTTGAATGGGGACCAAAACAAGAAGAAGCATTTAGAATTCTTAAGCAAAGATTAACCCATGCACCCATACTAGCGTTACCAGAAGGAACTGAAGACTTTATAGTCTATTGTGACGCTTCCACATTAGGTTATGGATGTGTGTTGATACAACGCCAAAAGGTTATAGCTTACGCATCAAGACAACTTAAGAATCATGAAGAGAATTATTCAACCCATGATCTAGAGTTAGGAGCTATAATTTTTGCCCTTAAGATTTGGAGACATTACCTTTATGGTAGTAAGTTTATCATATTTACCGATCATAAAAGTTTAAGATATGTTTTCAGGCAAAAAGAGTTGAATATGAGACAAAGGCGCTGGATGGAGATGCTTAGTGATTATGATTGTGATATCTAGTATCATGGAGGAAAAGCAAATGTAGTGACAGATGCTTTAAGCCGAAAGTATCACGAAAAGCCAAAAAGGGTACGTTCCCTTAAATTAAATCTACAAGTAGATTTAAATGATCAAATTAGAAAAGCACAAGAATCAGTAATCAAGGATGATACTGAAAAACTAAAAGGTATGATTAAGGAATTAGAACAAGGAACAGATGGAATTTGGAGATTCCATAAGAAGAGAATGTGGATACCTAAATTAGGAAACCTGCGTCATCATATATTAGAAGAAGCCCATAAGTCTAAATACACAATGCATCCAGGAAGTGATAAAATGTACCAGGATTTAAGAAAGAATTTCTGGTGGATAGGAATGAAGAAGGATATAGCAGCCTATGTTTCTAAATGTTTAACTTGTTCACAAATTAAAGCTGAACACCAGAAACCCTCAGGTCTGTTGCAACAGTTAGAAATGCCAGTATGGAAATGAGAATTGATAACAATGGATTTTGTTACCAAATTACCCAAAACAAGGAAAGGTAATTATACAATCTGGGTGATTGTAGATAGGCTAACCAAGTCAGCTCATTTCCTACCAATGAAAGAAACTTTCAGTATGCAACAGTTAGCTAAATTATATGTAAATGAAATAGTTTCATTACATAGAATTCCATTATCAATTGTTTCTGATAGGGATAGCCGCTTTACCTCTCATTTTTGGTCAAGTTTCCAAAAGGCAATGGGAACCAAATTAAATCTAAGCACAGCTTACCACCCTCAAACGGACGGACAAAGTGAAAGGACAATTCAGACAATGGAAGACATGCTTATAGCTTGTGTAATTGATTTTGGAGGTAATTGGGACGATCACCTACCTTTAATAGAATTTTCTTATAATATTAGTTATCACACAATTATTAACGCTGCACCATTTGAAGCACTCTATGGACGAAAGTGCCGAACCCCAGTCTGTTGGGCAGAAATTGGGGAAAAGCAACTATATGGACCTGAGATAGTGCAGGAAACAACCGACAAGATCATTCAAGTCAAGGAACGACTGAAAGCAGCACGTGATCGACAAAAGAGCTATGCTGACAAAAGACGAAAAACCTTGGAATTTCAAGTAGGAGATAAAGTATTGTCAAAAGTCTCTCATTGGAAAGGAGTAGTAAGATTCATCAAAAGAGGAAAGCTAAGTCCCCGGTATATTGGACCTTTTGAGATTATTAGAAGAATAGGACCTGTAGCCTATCAACTACATATGCCAGAGGAAATGGCAGGAATACATGATGTATTTCATGTATCAAATCTCTAGAAATGCTTAGCCGATGAATCACTGATGGTACCTCTTAAGGATATAGTGTCACACCCTGACTTTTTGCGGAAGCGTGATTATGGTGTGACTTTCTTAATATCATTGCATTCAATCATAACATCAACTATATGATAAAACCATAGGTTTGTCATCCATTAAATAGGTTTAAAACATAACAACATTGTTTCAAAACGTATACTTCAAATTCAAGTTTTACAAACCGTACAAATTGTTTATGAGTCCATTAAGGACTTGTCAAAAGATATTGAATAACACCAAGGTTTGGAAGACGTGTCTCGTCCAGGAATAAGACACACTGACCAAACTCAAAGACCATGGATGACATCTTTATTTCTAACGCAGCATAAAAACTTCCAACACCCGCCAGATCCATTTACAAATTCCCTGAAATACATGTAGTTTGAAAACATCAACAAAAGTTGAGCGAGTTCATGTGTTTGTTTGTGTGCATGAGTAAACCTTTGAAATCATTGTAAGTATGTTTGTAAGTTTATTAGTCCCGGTATGAAAGCAACAAGGAAACAGATCAATTAATGTGTAGCTAATACATTAATATACGTGACATGGTGCAGGAAGACTCAAACCTAGCAGACTTTGTACCGGGCTTCCGGCTGTAAGACATAGTCACCTCATGGCCCATTCGGCGGACTCATGGATGGGGCTCGCTACACCCCAATAGATCTATCACTCATGCCCCTCGGTCCTACAAGAGGATTGATGGCCTCAAGTATATGCCTACCCATTCACATGATCTATGGTTCTTTCCTAGGCTAACCATACCAATTGTATTGTAAGTAATCCTTTGTAACATGTATTTCACCCCCGAAGTAAATAAACAAAACAATTTAAAGAAAAGGGGGGACATGAACTCACTGTATTGCGTCTTCACACTTGTAACTCAAATCCCTTCGGCAAACACGACTACCTACAATGTACTGATGTCTATTAGACGGACGTGTCGTGCCTTGATTTCGTATTGATTAGTGCCTTTGAGTTACGCTTCCGATATTATCCCAAGTTATGATTACTTGTTAAAATAATAATTATTTTAACCTTAAATTATATTTAGTTTTGGAATAATTGTTTAAACCACATTTTGTATCAATACTTCTCAAGTATTTTATTTTCATATTTCCTTCCCAAGGATGGGGTATCTTATACATGTGTATTTGTATTATTGTATTTGTAATTTCCGAAATAATATATTTCCAAGTCTCACCTTAGAAAATATATTTAAACTTATTTTGTCCAAAATAATGTATTTCAAGAAAATATATATTTTTCCCAAAAATCATATATCTTCTAAATATACTAAGAGAATATATTCTTACTTCCAAATAATATATTTTCCCCTTGTCGAAAATATGATATACTTTGTAATAGCAATAAAATCATATTTTCATTTCTTTCGTATCCAAAATAATGTTTACCAAAAATATGTTTATAGCGGTATTCTCCGGAATATTTTGTGAGTTACATTTTATCGTTCGGTTCCACAATATTTTGTGTGTAACTTATATATATATATATATATATTCCTGTGTGATTTTTGGTATTATCTTGGATGGTAAGTTCTTGGTATTTTGTTAAGTCATACTATTTTACCCTAAATAATATAACTATTTCACAACGTATACAAATATTCACACAAGTGTCATATATATATTCACCCATTTTTATTTATAAAAACCAACCTCCAATACTTGTATTTTTGTAACAAATTCCATGGCAAGGTTTATATTGAAAACCATAGTTAAATAGACTTGTAAATAGTTGTTAGAAAATATCTTTCTAAGTGTTTATATTTTTAGAAAATTTTGTCATAGTTTCCCCTAAAAATGGAGGTGTCCATGCTATTAAAGCATATCATTTTCTTTTCAAAGTCATCATAAACAATCAACAATCCAATCAACACTTCCCAAGTGCCAAAATCATGCAATTCATGCAACAACACGAACTTGAACTTTTATATAAACTTGTAGTAACTTACTATGTTGTTAAGTAGGCCTTGTTACCCTTAAAAATATGGTTATTTATTTGTAAATCTTATTCTTGTAAAATTTAGTACTTTACAACTTGTATGGTGATTTTCCGAAAAAATCAAACTTCTTGTATTTTTCTTGTTAACAATGTATTTCTATATTTGATTCACCACCAAAACATAGTTACTTTCTTTAAAATCCATGATTATGTAAATCTTGTGTATAACTTTAGTTTCTTGAGAAAATATTTCTTGAAGTCATCCATTTACAAGACTTGTATTGTGTTTAAATCATCATCACATATGAAAACAAATTTTATTATTCAAGTTCATGTCTTCATAAAGTATGATTATCTTGGTCTTTCACAAGATCATCACTTTAACTTACTAGATCATGTGTTTAATCACAATCTAGTAGGTTTCATATGATGTCTAACATCATAAACACAAACAATCAATCATCAAGTAGTAAAACAACACTAAACAATATGTATTCTTATGGTTTTAAGCTTTATGTGAAAGATTATGTTCTTATTCTCTAGTGTTCTTCATAATAATCAACATGAATTTTCTTTTAATCATAAGTATAAGATGAACAATGGTGTGTATGAAGTTCTTACCACTAGCTCAAGGCTAGGGATGATTCAAGAGGATAAATGGAGTGGATAAAAGCAAACGGTGAAGGTCCTTCAACTTCCAAAAGCTCCAAGCTTCCTAACTTAGCTCCTTACACCACTAGATCACCTTGGAATGCTTGTTAGTGGAATGAAAATGGTGGAGGTGTGATGAGGGTGTTTGGGCCGTGAGCATGGAGGGAGAGAGAGGAGAAGAGGAAGTTGGTGAAAGGTGAAGGAGATGATGATGGTTACTTATAATATCCAAGGAAGATCTATAGAAAATCCAAGGAAGATCTTTGATAGCACAAGCAAAATCTTCAAGCAATCCAAGCAAGATCATATGCAATCTAGGAGATCATGAGAGATTTGGGGTGGGCCACACCTCTTGGTGACCGTAAATCATGAGGGGGGGGGGGTCTAGTGTAAGTTTGAATGATAAGTAGGTAATTAATTGAATACTAAGTGTATTAGTTTAGGTGTTATGCATAAGATATGTTATATAGTGTGTAAGGGTGTTCGGGGCTCATAACTAGCTCAGAAATAATAAGACAATGCTTCTAGCAATATTTTGGTGTTTCGGGTAATGTTCGGTTGTTCGGTTAGATACGGGTTCGTTAAAGTGTCAAGTTATTCCGTTTGATGTTCTTTAAGTACCCTTTTGTGACACTTTTAATCCCCGACACTTAGGAAAGCATACAGGACCATTTTGCCATATTCTTGCATGTTACTAGCTAATTAAATTGCTGAATTTTGCTTAAATATGCAGAATTCTGCACTTTATGTGGGTTTTAGGCACTTTCCGGCACTTAAACTATCACCTAGTGACGCAGTTTTATGGTCCTTACTTCCCTACACACCATACTAGTGTAGTACCTTGTCTCTGGCCCATACTGGGTCTCAAAACACTGTCTGTCTATGTACCGAACATCGTCAGCATTTTCTGAGTTATCCGCTAATTGTGCTAGCTGTGCTTTGTGCATCGTTTTATGTCACTAAAGTTTGTATGTAAAAATCATGTGACAGCATGAAATGTGATGCACATGTAAATATGATGCAGAAATCAGAACGTAATTCAAGTCATAAATTGTAAATCAGCATAGTCATTAGGCACTAATCATAGTTAATTAATTGTACGGATGCATACAAATTTGACAGTTGTCACATATAGAGGTAAACGAACAAATCAAGTTTGTAGAAAGGCGCTCCCTACCCCTCCCCCCCCCCTCCCCCCCGTCCTCCCCTCTACAGATTGAAGACAGGAAAGTCAAGAACCTCAAGCATAAGAGATTAGTTCTGGTCAAAGTGAAGTGGGACTCTAAAATAGGACCTGAGTACACATGGGAACTTGAATCTGAAATGCAAAAGAAATATCCACACTTGTTCCAGTAGATCTCGAGGACGAGCTCTAAAATATGGTGGGGAGGATATAACAACCCTAACATAAACCGACACCCTAAAAATATTTAAAATATCCCAATAGGTCCCTAAAAACACCTCATACGTGAAAACGGACCCCGAATACCCTAAATATTATTAAAAATAATTAAAATTTTAATTTTTGGGGTTTAGGCGGGCCGCGTAAGCCACCCCTTAAGCTTACGCGGGCCGCGACAACTTAAAACCTGGTGAAACCCTGGGCCGCCACGTGGCCCAACACCCGTCAAACCTACATAGTGACCCGGACAAGCTACGCCGTTGACCGAAGTTGACGCGGCCCGCGTAGGCCCTTGCCTATGTTTACACGGGCCGCGTAGAACCCAAAGTGAAGCCCTATAAGTAGCAGGCCTCAGATCTTCAGTTGACTCGCTCAAATCTTTCTTTCTAAAACGTAAATCTCTGATAGTAGGCATTATACTCGGGTCCAATACCCCCTAAATAGCAAAGTTCTGCTCCGTTGTAAGTATTATAACCCCTGGATACGTATTAGATACGCTGCCCGATTGATCTAGGGTTCCATAACGGCTGTCGTGGTTCTGCCCGACGTAGTCGTTGGAATGCCGTCTCGGGGAGGGTATTACTAATGTTAAAATGGGTTATTATACTAACACGTGTGCATTTGTGTAAATTATAGATTGTCACCAGGAAACCCTAAAGGATAATCTAAGACAGCAATGTGAGTAATCTCCTTTTTGTAAACAGTTTTTACAAAACCTTAACTATTTTACAATGCAATTAGCAGTGATTGAGTCTTTGTAATTCTACGATTACTGTCGGTATGTTGGGGTTTTGTATACAAAATGTGAGACACGTTACCATTAGACGAAGAGTTAGCCAATGTGTAATATGACCCACCAGTCAGGATTGACAGTACTGAATGAGTAATTGGGTAGATATAAACATTGTAATTGCTCTCAATACTGTTTAAATTAAATTAATGTTTCTTGATTTAACTGGGATTCACTCACCAGTATTTCCCACTGACAAATGTTTTTAAAACGCGTTTCAGGTAACACAACGTGAAAGCCAATTAGAAGCCAGTTGGACAGCACTGAAGGCTTGGAAAAGTGGCTATAAAAGTTACATAAATAAACAAGGCGTTTTAATTCAAATAAAATGGGATTTATTCTTATAAATCAGTTTGTAATAAAAACTTGGGTTTTATCCCAATATGTTTATTTATATAAAATGTGGCATTTTACTCTGATCAATTATTTCCTAACTACGGTCCTGATGAAAATTCCGCTGCCAAATTAGACAATACGCGATACCACCAAAACTGGCTCGCGGCCGCCCGTTCCCGGGGATTAGGGATCGGGGGTTGCGACACACTTGCCTCTTAACCCTAAACATTTTTACACTTGAAACTTTGATCCTCGAATGGCAATCCGATCGGATAGCCATCCGATCGAACTGCCATCCGATCAGGTTGTATGCCTCTTGAAACCTTTCAACACTTGGAATCTTTTCGAACTTTGAATTTTGAAAACTTAAAAACTTTGGATCGAATGGAAATCCGATCGGATAGCCATCCATTTCCGCCACACTATGGCCATCCCAATCGAATGGCAATCTGATCGGATAGCCATCCGATCGAGCAGCCATCCGATCAGGATGACTCATCCGACACTTTGCCCAACCTCGTTATTTTGCGCAACTCTTGTCTGTTGTAATCTAATCAGGCTAACTCTAAAGAGCTCCCTTTGATCCAATAACAGTTAACCTGTTAAACAATCACTGTGAGTATACTCGATCCCTTTTTTTTTAACTTTGGGATGTAACATGTATTCTATTAAACTACGATACTTGAGACTTTGAAAACTAAACTCTATCCTATGTGTATGTGAAACTTGTGATTCTTGTATTCTATTTTTGCTATGTGGACGTTTAATCCAGGGTGTGGAGTTCCGCCTTAACAATAGTAGGGCTATAGGAGATGCACCTCCCCATTATTCTCGGGGGTATTGTTTGGAGGATTCTAGTTTTCCTTGAGACTTGGGAAAACAACAAAGCATCGGGATACTTGGGCTATCACTTGGCGTACTGCGAACACTAGCATGGCTGAAACTATTTTGTTACACTTACATATGGATATGCGACTTTAATCTATTATGCTATTATTCAAACTTGTATACTCGCCAGTACATTTTTGTACTGACCCTATTTTAATACATGTTGCAGGCTGACAGGATGCTAGGACCCCTGAAACAAGTTAGGATGAAGCCTAGAAACTACATTTAGTTAATCTAGAAACTTGAAACTATGTTAATGAATTGATATTTTGAAATGGTGAAATGATGTTTGTTAGACAATGTTGCATGAAATGAATTAATCTATATTTAAACAATAGTGTTGTGGAATCTCATGAGCAATCTGAACGCTTAGTGCTCGCACCCCGATGTTTCCGCCATCGGTTGGGTGTGACAAAAAGTGTGAAGGATCGGGTCGTCTGCACCCATGAGGCTATCCGTAAGGCTACGAATGACAAGGTGTCTCGGCCAAAGAGATGATCAAGCAAGTTGGTGCCGAAGTAATCGACCTTTATTCTACAATCTATGAATTGTTCTTGACAAAACAATGGCTCTTGAAGGAGGAGGTGCAGTGGGTTAGGCGTTTGGTTCACAAAAGTCTGGAGTTGGAGTAGATAGTGGCTAAACATATTAATTCCATGAATGCAGTTAGCTTTAATGAGGGTATAATGAGCGGATATCACTATGCCAAAACCACTAAGCTACCTGTTACCGAGATTCCCAGTATTATAGTCGGTGCCAAGGAAGAACTCGATGATGTTGTTGAAGCTTTTGAAAATTTGAAGATCACGTCCATCGAGAAATTATCAAAGCTGGCTAATGACCCATTGGCAAAGCTCCAGGAGCTAGCTAGTTTTCGCCTGAGGTGAAACCTGGAGACGCTCCGGCCTAGGGGCACATGGAGTGAATGTCAAGCCATTTTACTTTTTGCTTCTTTTTTGAATGCTTTAGTCTGGAATTGTGCTATGATCCGATGTTGATCTATTTCCTGGTTTGGACATGTTTCATATTTTATTGTTGTGCTTTTATGGATCGAAACATACGATGTGCACATTATTCTCGTTTATCATGCTTTGTGTTGCATTATTTATTTTTTTAGTAGCCCATGTGTCCATGACGAACCCGAAACATATATAACTTCCTAAGTTATAGGTCACTTGCTTTGTAAATTTTTCGCTAAGTGCCTAGTTCGATTGTGGACTAATATATGATGGTTGCTCGAATCGCACCAGACTATTTATGCCTTGTCTGGTTTAATTCTTATTGTCATATTTTTAATTACCATTCATGGTGTTTGATCAGGCATCATTAGTATAAATCAAGGTCTAACTAGGACCGTTTGTCTTTAGTTTTTTAGGCTAACATCTTCTCGATCGGTGCGAGGCATGGGTCATGGCTCGTAGTGCACTATATGTATATATTTTATAACCTACGATGCACGTTGGCAGTGTTCGTTCAAACTTATTGAGTTGTTTTTTTTTCTATTTATTTTGAAAATAAATTAAAACACAAAGGATATTTTTTTCGCACCATAAATGTTCGGTCACTTTATTCATTCTTTAAAATGTAAATGCCTCTATTTGTTTCCAGGGCATACCCTTGCGACTTACATTTTTAATTTAAAAGAAAATAAATTGCGACTGGTGCTGAATCCTCATGAGTAACTCACATGTGGCATTTTTTGAGGTGGACTCCGTTCCACGTTCGAGGGATTCGCACTCATTCCAAATTCGAGCATATAGGGACCTTTATGACTCACCTCTATGATCCGCTATGGCCCTTCCCACTTCGGAGCTAACATCCTGGTGGGTTCGACTTAGCTCGCACATTGTTCCGTAACACGTACTCGCCTACTCAAAATTTGTAGAGTTTTGCTCGGGCATTGTAGATTTTTCCAGCTTCTCTTTGTATCTTGCCTCCTTAATCACTGCGATATGGTGGCGTTCTTCTAGGAGGTCTAGATTTGAATGGAGCTCTCTCTCATTATCTTCTTCTTCCACAATTCGTTGATTCGGGAGGCCAATTTCGGCTGGATGACCGCTTCGGTACCATAAGTGAGACTGAAGGGAGTCTCTCTGGTACTAGTCTTGTGAAGTGTATATTAGGCCCAAAGAACGTTTGTATAACAACCCTCAAAATCGCCCTAAACCGCTTCGTAATCGCAAAACCGGACCTGTATAGCATTAACTTTAACAAGAAAATGAAAAATCAAAAATTTAATACATGTCGCGGGTCGCAACAGGCTTGAAGGGGGTTGGTTGCAGGGCGCGACAGCCCATTGCTAGCCGGCTACACTTTGTGACACGTGTCACACATGCGTCAGACCTACATACGTGACTCGGCAACCCTAGCCGTAGCTAGGGTGCCCTCGTGGGCTGCGAGAAAGGAAGGTAAGGTGGGTCACGGGGCGCGAGAAGCTCCAAAATCAGCTATAAATTGGACGATCAACTGCACTTCAATCTCGTTCAAATTTCTTTCTTTCTCTCTATACTTCTCAATGAAAATTATAGCCAAATACCCCCTAAATCACGAAGCTCTGCCCCGTTGTAAGTATTTTAACCCCCGACCACTAAGTCGATACACTTTCCGATTGATCTAGGACCCACCAACGCATGTCGAGGCTCTGCCTGACTAAGTACGTTGGGGTTCTGTCTCGGATGTCTTGATAAGTTGAAATTGGGTTATTTTACTAACACGTGTGCATTGTATGTTTTTAATAGAAACTCAAGAAAATAATCAGGAATTATCACCTAGAAGCCCGTAGATTTACCTAAGTTTACAAAGTGAGTCATTTCTCTTTTTCTCACAGTTTGTGAGCCATTCTCTTTTTCTCACAGTTTGTGAGCCCTTATTTCAAATGTTTTACAAAATCCTAAATGTTTATCAGTTATACTTACAGTGATTAAGTCTTTGTATTCTACAATTGCTGCCAGTATTATGGGGTTTGTATACAGTACTTGTTAACCTTCACAATTGGGCACGGGTATCCAATGTGTGATATAGTCGAAGATCCGTCGAGTGACAAGTACTGAACGAGTAATTGGGTAGATATAAACATTGTAATCGCTCTTAATACTGTAAAGTTGTAAAAGCTCATTTTTATAAACTGGAATGTACTCGCCAGTATTTCTTACTGATAAAATATTTTTAAAACGCGTTTCAGGTAACTTGATCTGAAAGCTATTAGAAGCCAGCTATGGAGCACTGAAGGCTTAAAGAAAGTGGCTATAAAGATACCTAAATAAAATATTTATGTTTTCAGCAACTAGGGTTTATCCCTATAAAGATATTATGAATGTAATATGGGTTGTATCCCATTTGTTTAATATAAAAGTTTGGTGTTTTGAAACTCTGAAATTTATTTCCTAACTGCGATCCTGATGAAAATTTTCCGCTGCGTAATTAATAAACACCGGTACCACTTGACTGGTACACGACTCTCGCTCCTAGGGTGGGGTCGGGGGTTGTGACAGTTTGCCAATTCGTCCACCCATCTAGAACCTTCGCTTCCTAACCTTCGTTTTATTCTGAGGAAGGCCACTGCTTCGGTGGATCTGGGAATTTGGTGCCTTTCGTACTCAAAATCTTACTCGGAGATTTGGATAGTTCAGATAACGTGTTGAATCTTACGTGTCGGTTTCGGGAGTGATGTCAGTCGGACCAGTTGTACGGTTGTGACCTGCCTTTGCTCCAACTTTTACTTCGGTCTTTTGTTGGGGAAATATTCCTTCTCCACAAGGAGCTTCGAGCCATAAGGTTTTTGGGCTCTGAATCGTTTGGTTGCCCATAAGCGCTTTTACTGCGGACGAAAGCTCGAGCTCGCTCCATTAAGACCTCCATCGTTTTAGGTAAATCTTCATGTAACTTCTCAACCAGTTGATTATTGCGAACCCCGCGGCAAAGGCCGGAGACTCGTAATTGGTCGACCGCACCACTAATTTGCATGCCTTCATTGTTGAATCGATCAAGAAATTCTTCCACAATATCGTTATCCCTTCTTTTGAAGTGATGGACCTCCGTAATGTCCTTAGAACATCGTCGTTGTTGACAGAAGTTCTGAAGGAACAAATGACGAAAATCTTCCAAATTGTTGATTAATCCCTTCGGTAGTCCGTCGAACCAAACCCTAGGGGATCTAGTGAGCTTCTATGCAAACATATGATACCAAGCAGGCATTGGCCACAGTTCAATTTTAGCAGCTCAAGCGAAGGATAACATAAGATCATCCGGATGAGACGTCCCATTATAATTTTTCAATATTGGTGGCATCTTTAACTTGGTTGGGAGAGGTACGTTGGCGATCCTCTGAGAGAACTTTGATTGAGATGACATAAAAGTCGGACGATAAGGAGCTATTAGTTCCTCATCACGGGGATCGAATCCGAAGGGCCCCTAGTGAAAGAAACCATCCGCGCCACCGCCAGAATTACCATAGGAATACATAGAACCTTGCAAGGTATATAATGGAGTAGAAGTGGTAATAATGGAACTTACTAAAGGTCCTAAGGAGAAAACCCATATGAAGAACGAACCGAAGCTCGAGTTAGTATTTCCAAATAGATTAGCACGTAAGCCCTATAGTATTCATCCCTTTGCTATTGTTGCTTAAGCGGTCGGAGAAACTCAGCATTTCATTGCAAGAAAGCATCGTCAAACTCCGGCGAGAGGAGTGGTGCTATGAAACATGAAGAAACAAGTGTAGAGATCGACAAGACAACACCCACTGTAGAAGATGTGGTTTGTAAAGTTTGGGAGGTTGTGGTTCCACCAGGTGGAGAATGTTACTGCGGAAGTGGTAGATCCAGAAATGAAATCTTAAACAGATGGCTCAGAGGCTGCCATTGAGAACAAACTTTAAAATGAACTGTGATGCCAATGGATTCGAGGTGATGGCGCCACTGAAGACTCAAAAACCTGCAGCTCGGGAGGGGTCAGGGATGAGTCTCACAGAACAGTTGTGACCTGCAAAAGTGGACAGGAAACAACACCGTTAGCCTCGTCACAGGGAGGGGGGCCTCTCTTTGACCAAGCTCGGGCGTGAGATTTAGTATGGGTTAAGTACAATGTAGTGAGTGAGAGAGGGATGGGAGAGTTTAGAATGAGAAATGCATATTACCCTTTTTGGAGTGTTAAGTGTGGTATGTATACTTTTGGAGTAGCTGAGGTGGTCCTGACTGGACCAGTCGCTTTTAGGCGGTTATGAGTGTGGGCCCTGAGTTAGTTATAAAAGATCCCTTTGGCTCGGTTCGAAGGAGTATGGCCGGACCAAGTGTCGGAGATCGTGGTCCAAATATGCTTACCCGGACGGACGCCTTCCCGGTTGTTCAATCATTTGATAACCAGAGTCATTCTTTGATAAATGATCATTATGAGTCAGACACAATAAAAAATGATTAAACCTTTTTTTTTTGTCATTCGTTGCCTCATGAGTAAGTTTTATGAAAGATTAATTCCAATGTTCGTCCTGGCTGCCGTGATTGATTCGTAAACTTTAACTTGGATAATATTTTTCACGATTTGATAAAATTTTATGAACACTTGGAATCTTGGATACATAAGATTTCTGTTTATTTTGATCATATATATAATATGAATCAAAGTTACTCAGTGTAAATATGTAAATCAAGATTACAGCTTTAATGAATGAATGTTTTCTTACAACTTTTCCTGATAAATGGTTTGATCTATAAAATGAAGGTTCGAGTAAAAAAATTTAAATCACGTGTAAAGAAAGACTTGTATATATGCATCTGTATATTCCCATAATCACGTGATGATATATAATGCATGTGTATATTCACATATAAGACCAATGGGTATGGGGTGCGTTAAAGGCCCGTCCCCCCTTCAAGGCTCGTCACACACCGCCCCCTTGGGGCCCGGCACGACAAATCCGTCGGAATTCAGACGGTGGAGACGGGGCAAGGTGGTGGGCCCCCATCTGACTTCTCTCACATCCTTTATATATATATATATTAATATATTATTAATGGTGGGGTAGTCTTGGCTAGTCCCTACACCCTTGGGTAGTCCCCAAAGAGATTATCCTCCTCCCGTGATTACGTGACGCCTATGTGGCGGGTAGTCCTTTGAAGACTATCCTCCCCCATACCCAATGGTCTAACTAATTTGATATTTGTCTTTTAATTAGTGTTTGATCTAAGGACCTTATTAAAAAAATCATAACTTAAATTCACAACTGTGTTTATCAATGTAAATCAAGCTTACAACTTATGTAATAAAAGTTAGTCGTCATTTTATTTTAAAATATATGTGTTTCATTCTTAATTAAGCTAAATAAAAAGTAAAGAATGTTTAAAAAAAAAACAGTATATTTATAAAAAGTAACATGTCACAATTATTAAATATAATAATTAAAGTGGTCAGAGATGGACTATAAACTAAAAAAGCGACTATTCGTGTTTTGTTTTAAAGGTTAAAGACAAAGCACCGTTCTTGCAATTTCTGCCATGAAAATGATAGGATCGAAAGTATGTGTGTGCTGGAGTCCCAGTTGCACTGCAAGCTAATGGTATTATTCGGATATTCGTGGTCTTGTAATATGTATTTTATCAAAGTTATTATATAAAAAATATTTTTAAAATGTGTAAGCTTAAACAATGTGATACAACTTATATAAATTTGATTATGATATTAGGTTATTAGGATTTCAATTTTAAGGAGTTAAATCTTGTGACCCAGCTTCGACTACTACTCTCCCCATTATTTTTTGTGGTGTCCAGGTGAAGGCCGAATGCGAGTGGCGCCGGTTCGTCTTAGATGGGAGGCGGGGTTTTACCGATTATTCCACTGTCGTGCATTCGGGCGAGTGGAGGTCTGGTTTCGGCGCATCTAGGAGAGCTAAGGGGCTAGCGGTGGTCGAATAGTTGACCTTAACCACAGCGTCCGGTGTCACAATGATTGGTACGTCGTTGCTTGTAGTTCAAAGAAAATCATAATTGACCAGTATATATAATTGTATGGTTCACTTAAGCTGCTAGCCATTTTGTTTTTGGTATAAGAAAACTAACTTTGTTTATAGATTTTTAATTTGATAACGTTATTATTATTCACACGCCCTTCATCTTATCTCTGAGTGGAAAGAATATGTGAATAAGATTTTAGAGGTTGTAAACAAGATAAACCTTTAATAATTATCGGATACATAAACTCATCTACATTTCATCGTCAAAGAAAACATGTACATGAGACCATCTTCAATTAAAGCTAGCAAGAATACTCACAAAAACACATTGTCAGCCATCAAATAAGGGGGCGTTTGGTTCGCGGAATGTGTAGGAAATGGAATTGGAATCCCTATGAGAATTGGAATTTGAATTGGAATTTAATGGATTTCTTTGAAATCCATAGATAGATGTGTTTGGTTAATAAATGTATTAATGGAATTAGAATTTAAAAATACCTAAAAAGACAAAATTACCCCTATTTATAAACAATTGCCAAAAGTTTTAAAAACAAATATCTTAGATAAAAATTCTAAAAAATTCTAAAAAGTCCAAAAAATTCTAAAAATCATAAAAAATTATAAAAATTCAAAAAAAAATCTAAAAAATCAAAGTATTCAAAAGTATCAAAAAAATTAAAAAATTATAAAAATCTGAAAAATAATAAAAAGTTCAGAAAATTCTAAAAAAACAAAAAAAATTTCTAAAAAATAATAAAAAATCATAAAAATTCAAAAAAATCTAAAAAATAATAAAAATTTCTAAAAAATCAAAAAAAATAATAAAAAATAATAAAAAATCCAAAAAATTCAAAAAAATCTAAAAAATAATAAAAAATCCAAAAAATTCTAAAAAATAATAAAATAATTAAAAATCCAAAAATTCAAAAAATTCAAAAAATTCAAAAAAATAAAAAAAAATCCAAAAAATCTAAAAAATAATAAAAAAACTAAAAAATCAAAAAAATAATAAAAGATCCAAAAAATCCTAAAAATTCAAAAAAAATCTAAAAAATAATAAAAAATCCAAAAAATTCTAAAATATCAAAAAAATTCTAAAAAATAATAAAAAAATCCAAATTATTCTAAAAAATCGAAAAAGATCAAAAAAAGATTATTTTGAATTTTTTAGAATCTTTTTGATTTTTTATAATTTTTTGGATTTTTTGTTATTTTTTTAGATTTTTTTTATTTTTAAATTTTTTTTTTGTATTTTAGAATTTTTTTGGGTTTTTTTTATTTTTTTATTATTTTTTTGATGTTTTAGATTTTTTTTATTTTTTAGAATTTTTTGTATTTTGTTTTATTTTATGGATTTTTTAGAATTTTTTTGTTTTTTTATAGTTTTTTTGATTTTTTAGAATTTTTTGGATTTTTTATTATTTTTAGAATTTTATAGATTTTTTATTATTTTTTAGATTTTTTAGGTGTTTTTTTTTATTTTTTTATTTTTTGAGTTTTTTTTATTTTTTATAAATTTTTTATTTTTTAGAATTTTTTGGATTTTTTTTTATTTTTTGATTTTTTAGAATTTTTTGCATTTTTTATTATTTTTTTAATTTTTTATTATTTTTAGAATATTTTGGATTTTTTATTATTTTTTAGAATTTTTTTATTTTTAGAATTTTTTGGATTTTTTATTATTTTTTAGATTTTTTATTATTTTTTAGGTTTTTTTAATTTTTAAATTTTTTTTTTGTTTTTTAGAATTTTTTTGGGTTTTTTTAGATTTTTTATTATTTTTTTATTTTTTTAGATTTTTTAGTATTTTTTGGATTTTTATAATTTTTTGGATTTTTTATATTTTTTTATTATTTTTTTGATTTTTTTGAGTTTTTTTTTATTTTTTAGAATTATTTGGATTTTTTATTATTTTTTTGACTTTTTAGAATTTTTTGGATTTTTTATTATTTTTTTTATTTTTTATTATTTTTTTGGTTTGTTAGAATATTTTGGATTTTTTATTATTTTTTTGATTTTTTTATTTTTTTATTTTTTAAAATTTTTTGGATTTTTTAGAATTATTTTGATTTTTTTATTATTTTTTTATTTTTAGAAAAAAATGAAAGAGGCAAGGGGTTATTTCCGTAACTTTGGAAACATTCCCGTGGTTTTTAAAACTTTCCTTTGAAATTTAGAAAGAATTTGAATTCTATTAAATAAGGGATTTTGTTGGAATTGAAATTCAATTCCCTTCAACTAATTTGTCCAACCAAACACACAAAGAATTGGAATTCAAATTCCAATTCCCTTGAAATCCTATGGATTCCTGTAAACCAAACAGTCCCTAAGATTTTCATTTACTTTTTAAAAAAACTTTTTTTTCTTCAATCATACAAACATCTTTATATACATTATCACTACTTTTTAATTTATTTTTCGTAATCAAATTATTTTTTATACTGAATCAAACTGTTTATAACAAATTATCATCTTATTGTAATAAACAAATACTTTGTTAGTAGTACAATTTATAAAAGTTAAAGTGTCATATAAAAATGAACATGGTGTAAGAAGTTACATAAATTAACGTTTCTAATGTTACAAAACATTACATATTTCTAGTTTTTTATTCAATGCATTTAGATGATTTAATAATTTTAAAAACACATGATGTATGATTAATGAATGTACTCCAAATCAAGTTGAAAAAAAAATCAACTTATTTATCTAGTTTTACTAATGCGTTCGCTTCAGTCCTCCTACATAGGTATTGAACACACAAGTGAAGAGCTCTTGCTCAACGCTTATTAGGAGGGCCTCCGTGTGCACTAAGGGCCTACGGGTGACCTCCCACGGGCTACAATGAAGATCTTCTGAACCTAGATATTATTAGTAAAATCATATTATATTTAACATGATTAAGGCTTGTTATAGTCACATAGTGACCACTTCACATTACAAGTCAAGGTTTGGAAGTGAAATTGAATTCATTGTAATTATGATGAGTGCCACTAGACAAGCAATGGTGATTTTCTATAACCCAAGTCATAATAATGACGTGGACCACTATAAAATCGAAGCCTTAACAAAACTAAACTTATGCTATTGCACGATAAGGTTATTTATATATTATTAAAATAACTTTGCATACCATTATCTAATGTTTGAATGATATTGTGCGGGTATATATTCACACGCATATGTGTGTTTTTACTTGGTAACTAGGTGTGTAAATGATTTATGAGGGAGTTATCGTTGTCAATTGGCGTGTTGATGGGTTGAATTGTCAATTCAAATATAGTCCGTATTTTATGCGTCCGTATTTTATGCGTCTGTATTTTATGCGTGTCAAAAACAGTAACTCTATTCCGCATACGTTTAAAATTTTAAAATCCAAACACGACTAGTTAAACGTGTCAAATGTTGTAAAAATGGGTTAAACAGGCCACAAATGGGTTAGTGAGCTGATATGTTTAACCAAACATGTTGGTGTTTGACCTATTTAATAAAGTGAGTTAAACAAATCAATTCAAACATGGCCAATGATTATATATGACAACCCAAAACCTGATTAATTCCGTGTCATGTTTGTGTCGTGTCAGAAACTCTATCCATTTATGATTATATGACATGTGTTATATGTAATGACGTTATAGACATGCTAGTAAGGACTTAAGGCTAGCTTAAGTTATTAATTGATATCAATGTATATTGTGCGTACCTTTAAGTTTTTAATGATGTTGTAAATAAATATCATATTCAGCTTTAGATATCGATGATGCCAAGATTTAATACTATAAAAGATATATCTTTATTCATGTTGACCACATTAGATTAGCTAGGAAATATTGATTGGTGGGTCAAAGTGCAATTTGACCAACTTTTAGTTATGTTTGTCATTTGTCATATTTATAAAAGTATTGTGATCACAATCAAGACTAGGTTTTTAGTTGTGTTGTATGTCATTTGTCATATTAGTAAAAGTATTGTGATCACAATCAAGACTAGGTTTTTACTTGTGTTGTATGTTTTTTTAACTGAACGAACTTTGTTAGAATTAACACAATCGAATGTTAATATTGTTTCAGCCAGATATTATAATCATGGTTGTAAAAGTCTCGCCTAAGCTCCGAGTACTCCCCGAGTACTCGCTACAAGGTAGGCTGCCGAGGCACGAGTACTGGTCTCCCAGGCCAATTACTCCCCGAGTAATCGCCGTCTAAGCCGAGTACTTCCCGAGTACTCCTGAATCCGACTAGGGAGCGCCTAGCGACTTTTGCAACCATGATTATAATTATACATTGTTCGTATTACATAGTTACGTAATTCAATGTTACGATGACATTTTAGTGAAATTTCTGATTAGATTTTTATCATTAAAGATAAAAGAACGTAGGATATGATTTGTTTGTATTTGTATGCATAATGCATTACATGATTATGTGCATGTAATCTAATCAACAATAATCTTTGGTAAACAAACACTTAACTATGGGTAAAATCCAAAACCAATTGTGATCACTTAGCTCGTATCCTTACACAAACCCGTTTCTAATCTCTCCTTGTGTTTTTTTTTTTCGAATTAGATTTGACATTTAGTTTAGTTTTGTTCCATAATCAAACTAGAAAAAAGAAATGTAACAACTTTTTACAATAAAACAACACATATTATATTGATCATATGATTTTTATAGATACAAAACTCACTTAACATAAGTATATAACATAATTTGGTTTCGTATCACTCGTCTATATATGACACATGGTCTATGTATTCTATATACAACATTATATACCTTCTTAGCACAAATGTACAACAAAGCATAAATTCCCTTTGCCCCCACTAACTTTATTCCTCATATGATTGAAAATGAAATGGATGAGGCGATGGATAGATCCACCATCGAGTGATGTTTGCATATCATTGACATATTCATTAGTGATATTTTCCATTTTTGTGGCCATTTATGTTTATAATTGTTATGGGTTAGCTTTAATAAGAGATAAAAGAGAATGTCAAATGTCATCCTTGTTTTGTTAGAATGTATTTGTTGAATAGATGTCTACACAAATACTCTTATTAAAAGAACATATTCCATTTTTTGTAGTTTCTGTTTAAACAAAAGAAAATTAATAGACATGTCGAAATAATCTAAAGTCAACTTATCAATCAATCAATCATACCCAGTAAAATCCCACAAATAGCAAAGCTATTTGTAGGGTCTGGGGAGGGTGGGATGTAGGCACACCTTACCTCTACCCCTAGGGATAGAGCAACTTAATGTATTTGATATTTGACACATTGTTTAATTTTTTCTTTTAACTTTAATCACATGACTCAACTTGATTATTACGTATATTTTGATATCAAAAAATTAGAATCAAGTATCATTACTTTTATCGCTATATTATACATGACAACCTGTTTTTGTCTTTTGTCCATTTGAGAAGTTATACGTTGTTTTACATGTTTAGTAATTTACATTCAGTTTTTGTCCATTTGATCACTACTTGAAAACCATCGCTCATTACTATAACCTACGTTTTATCTATTCTCATTTGTCAACATTACATTTATCGCACCCATGAGTTTATTATACCAAATTGTCACTATTAAATAAATTACAAAATATTTTTTTTGTTATAAACGACAAAAAATCTCTCGTTTAAACCCACCCTGCCTGAGGATATGTACAATGTCGACTCCTCGATCGCTATGAGACTGTGCCCCCAGATGCGTGTGAACCGGATGAAATCCGTAAACCCTCGCCTCCCGTCAGGTTTGAACCCGGGATTAAAGCCCCGAGGTTGTAACACCCACCCCGTAACCCGGGTGATTGTGCACAATTGATACACTTACAGCGGAAACAAACTAAACTTTCATTAAGGGGCTGTTTGATAGCCTCTTAATGATCATTCAGATGCTACCTCTTAATGGTTTAAAACCTCTTAATGAATAAGAGGTAACCTCAAGTCTGAATGGTTAAGAGGTAATCTCTGAATAGTAAATCATCACATGTCACATTCTTCTACCTTCTTATTGATAAAATTCTTAATGGTTCCATTAAGAGGTAGCCTCTTAATGACCATTCAGAGGCTACCAAACAGCCCCTAAAACTTATAATAGTCTGAGTACAACACTTTATTTATTTACAAACTTTTGGCAACTAAGAACTCCTTAATCTTCTAAAACTCCACAACTGTCAAGTAGTTCCTATAGCTTTCTGTAACATTCCCAAAATTTTTATTTATATAAAATATATAAAAACTTATGTTATTAAAAAGATGCATCATGGGTAAGTTAACCGATGGAAATATGAGATATTTTGGGCAAGCGTAAGAACCATTTAAATATTTAAATTATAAAAATACATTATATTTGGACCTACTCTGTTTTTAATGAAACTTGGTTCAAAATGTAAATAAAAATATTCTCGTTCTAAGGGCATATTTATCATTTTATGAAACGTCATATTTTAGAAGTTATAAACGCCAAATAAGTGAAGCAGTTAAATTAATTATAATATATAAATTAAATAAAAATAATAATCAAAACTTAATATGTACGTATGTAATAAAATAAATAAAATAATTCAAATGTGTTAGTGAACGTAAATAATAATAAAAATAATAATAAAATAAAACTCTACAATTGAACTATAGGATGAAAAAGTGGACGTGTGATTTTGATGTTCATAAAAGTCAAAAAGAATAAATAAAATAGTAATAATAATCAACAAATTACTTAGCCTACAATGAACTACAATTAAATTGTGGTATACGTGGAAGTCCTACAATGATTTAATTACTTCGCCTACAAGTAGAAAGATGTTATAAATAGAGGTTGTGTTTCAACCTTCACTATTGTTCAGAATTTCCTTCATCTATCGATCACCCCTCTTTGTCTCTTTTATATATATTCTATTTTCTTAGGTATTATACCTATTATACTCCAAAGCCCTGTCCCGTTTTAAGTATTTTAACTCTTGATCACCGATACCCTGTCCAAGTGACGTAGGGCCCCGTAACGCATGTCAAGGCTCTGCCTAAATTCGTTGGGGTTCTGTCTCGTGACGTAGGGATAAAGTAAAAATGAGTTACTATACTTAATGTGTGTGCACTATATATTTTATTAAATAACCCAGGAGTTATACCCAAAATATAACAACCCTCCTAAAACACCCCTGACACCCTACACTTTCTAAAATGCATCCCATATGTGAAAACTGAACCCGAAATATAATATAGTATTAAAAGTAAATAAAAAAAAACAAGAAATAGTAAGTTGAGGCGGGCCGCGTAGACCCACCCCAACCTTTACGCGGGCGGTATCATGGCTAAGATCTGATTTCTTTGAATTATAAGATCAAGCGGGCCGCGTAAGACCCCCGTTAAGTTAACGCGGGCCGTGAGAGACCAGGATAGTGGCGCAGCCCGGTGATGACACGTGTCATCATCGTGGCGGGTCTAGGCGATGATCCGGACAAGCTATACGTTGACCTGGAGTCAACGCGGGCCGCGTAAGCCCAGCCCTTATGTTACGCGGGCCGCGACAAAGCCAGATTCAGCAACTATAAATAGAGGCCATCGGATTTCAGTCGAGAATCGCTCACAAACGTTTCGTTTCTTTTCTCTCATTTCTGAATATTAGGCTTTATAAGCGGGCATTATACCCCCCCCCCCCCTAATTAGCAAAGTTCTGCTCCGTTGTAAGTATTATAACCCCTGGATACGTATTAGATACGTTGCCCGATTGATCTAGGATTCCGTAACGGCTGTCGTGGTTCTGCCCGACGTAGTCGTTGGAATGCCGTCTCGGGGAGGGTATTACTAATGTTAAAATGAGTTATTATACTAACACATGTGCTTATGTGTAAATTATAGATTGTCACCAGGAAACCCTTACGGAAAATCTAAGACAGCAATGTGAGTTTATCCTCTTTTTGTTAACATTTTTGTAATATTTTACAAAACCTTAAATGCTTAACAATGTGATTAAGCAGTGATTGAGTCTTTGTAGTTCTTCAATTACTGCCGGTATGTTGGGGTTTTGTATACAAAATTTACTACTGCGAGTAGTAAGTCGGGACGACAGTACGTTACCATTGGACAACGAGTTAGCCAATGTGTAATATGACCCACAAGTCAGGATTGACAGTACTGAATGAGTAATTGTGTAGAAATAAACAATGTGATCGCTCTCAATACTGTGTTAATTGATAAAATGTTTCTTGATTAAACTGGGATTCACTCACCAGTATTTCCCACTGACAAATGTTTTTAAACACGTGTTTCAGGTAACACAATGTGAAAGCCAATTAGTAAAAAGCCAGCTCGAGAGCACTGACGGCTTAAAAAAATGTGGCTATAAAAGTTATCTAAAATACGATGTTTTAAATTCAATAAAGTAGGGTTTATCCCTATAAACATGTTGTAATAAGAAACTTGGGTTTTACCCATGTGATTATAAATTTAAAAATATGGTGGTTTTACTCTGATAAAGTATTTCCTAACTACGGTCCTGATAAAATTTCCGCTGCCAAATTAATAACTGATACCACCACAAACGAATGTTCGCGGCCGCCCGTTCCCGGGACAGATAAGGGGGCGGGGGTTGTGACAGAAGGTGGTATCAGAGCCTTGCCACTGGTTCAAGCCAAAGAAGTGTTCTGCTGACACTTAAGTTTTAAATTCTGTGTTAGGAAATAACTTATGTGATTATGTGTTTTATATTATTTAACTATTTGTTAGTCTACAGTATGGGTAAACAAAGAATTTCGGACATCTATCGTCAATTAGATATTTCATCAAAAGATAAGGGAACCTCATTTCAACCAAATCTCTCAGGATACTCAGCAGATACTGAGGAAGGAATATTTATTCGTAAGGCACAGTCTGAGAAACTATTCACCACTAAGAAGAGAAGTTGGATTATTAGAAAAAGTCGAGAGAAAATAAAGAAGTCACAACCAAAGGAAGTGATAATAAATAAGGAAATAAATACACAAACTCAGGAAACAGGCAATAACCTACCATGGGAAGATGAATTAGATGGACAATGGGTAAATCTCCATATGTTAGCCACTACAGAAGTAAATGTTAACTTATATTAAATAGTCGAACGGCCAAACTAGTACCAGCACCCATGCCATCTATGAGCTACTAACTTTAAAGGAACTTCGCCCATTAAATAACAACTTAGTAGAGACAGGAGATAGAATAAATCTTATATAAAAGCATGTTGAGCCTAATACTCCTATAACCTAGATATACTAAAATAAGTTACGGATGCATAATCATTAGTATATTTTGAATTCCAGTTGTAGTTTGTAATAAATACATATATATATGTATATATATATATATATATATATATATATATATATATATATAAGTCGCAATGTTCACCATTTTTAATCAATTTATTTTTATGATTATACCCAAATGTTTGTACTAGAAATTTGTATGTGATAATTAATACCACCCACTCAAATAATATCATAATATACATCAAACTAAGTTAGTTATTAACAAAGTAGTCATGTTTATGATTCTCTTTCGGAACCAATCATTTATTTTGGTTTAAAATACATATTAAAATATATAGTATAAAGCTTTAAAACTTTGTGGTTTAATAATATTATTTCAAAATAATTTATATTTAATAAAACCGAAGCTATTAAATTAACCAAAAGGATTTAAAAATATATATATATATATAAAATAAAATAAAAATGGAGAAGATTTTTATCAAACTAGAATACTCTAGTAAACAACAAAGTTAAGTTACTACTTTAGTCACAAAACATCATAGAATAGCTTTTATATTTATATATGATAGACTATTTGTTCAATAAAAACTTTCGTTTTAACTATAAGTTTAATGTTTTATCTACATTATTTAAAATTAATTTATGATTCTGTGTCATCAGTGTTGTTTAGATATAGATATTATATAAACTGATTAACGTAAATAAAGGATCATTATAAAGTAAATGTTTTAACCTATTGACTAAGTTCATATATTACAACAAGATATTTGGTACAGTTATTATTATTATATTTATTAACTATAGTTGAAATATAAACCAAAGTACAATATTGATGATTATAACATAACTTATAATAGTAAATATTAATAATATCCTATAACTCATCCAAATACGTGTTATATTATTCTATTGGCTTGTTTAGTATTAATAATTGAAAATATATATATACATTATCATAACATTTAAATAACATTTATATATTTATACGTGTATATAATATAAACAAAAAGTTATTCTACATAGGGTACATGTAGAATTTTATACGTATAGCATAATTCAAAGAAAGCATATGTTCAAAGATTTTTTATAATCATCATGTTTTTATTCTCTACCATTTAGAATATTATATTTAAAAAGAAGTAATAAAAATTTTATGATGTATAATAAAAAGAGAGAAAAGATGGGTTTAATGGTTTGAACAATCGATACCTATAAAATAGATTAGATAATTAAATTTTTTGAAGTAAGGATATTGCAACAGAGAAAACATCTTTTCTTATTCTACTTAAATCAATAATTTAGTATCTATTTATTTATTCCATCTGGCACGTTAAAATGTTCCTAAACATTCATTTTTCAAACTAGAATTAAAATAGATGCCCCACATAAAAATAGTTGAATCAAATGTGTGTTTAGTACGTTTGTCCTTTATAAAACTTTATTTAAAATTCATATTACAATTTTAATATCTTTAAATAAATTATTATTGTATGGGATATACATACATATTCTAATACATGTATATTACTCAAATATTGATACGTGGTTGAAAACCGGTGCTCGTTATTGTTTAACTTGACGTTTTTACGTAAGTTTTAGTTTCGAATAGCCTACTTTTAATCAAGAATGTGTTTTGCAGGTTTGATGGAGTTTAAGGAGCTTTTCGGGAGCTTTACGGGTCACCGGGTCGAAAACCGGAGCACCAGGACGCGTTACGGATCAACTGGGAGTGCAAGGATCAAAGTTCAGAGAATCAGTACTCTAGAGGCCGTCGGCGACGGGGGTCTACCCGTCCCGGACGGGCCCCAAAAGCCCCGTCGGCACACAAAGCCGTATCCAGATATATTAGCCTTCGGACAAAAACAGGATCAGGGGAACCCGTCGCCGACGGTCCCCCACCCGTCGCCGACGGGTTGTGTTTTCTCGAAACGCGAATTTCAGCATTTTTTGGTTTAGGAACGATTTTTATTGGTTGTTGCTCATTCAATTCGGGAGTTACAACTAATTTGGAGTTCATTGAGGACAATGTTTACCTCAAGTTTGAGGTTTGTGAATAAAGATAGTCCTCCTGCTGAGTGGAAATTGATTGGTAAAACAAGCCGGGGGGTAATGACGATGTCTTTCGAGACAATCAATTGCATTTCACGCTTTGATTCTCTGGGGGTGCAAGCTTATGACTATCCAACTATGCAACAATTTTTGGATAATCACATGAAGGAGGGAAGCCTATGAGGAGGCACAGGGACCTCAAATGCAGGAGTTTTGGGCAGTTCAAGCAGCCCATCGGGAGAGAATGGATAAGTTTATGGAAGAGCAACAACTGTTCCAAGCAATGCATAGGTCACACATGGAACAGTTGGCGAAGAGGCAATAGGATGAGGCAGCCCGAAGACGGGCATGGGAAGAAGATGAGGTTAGGCATCAAAATGAAGAAAGAGAATTGAACCGACGCCGTTGGAGTGCTTTGGCTGTCTCTCACCAAATGGCGATTAACAACACCAAGATACTCCACGATCAGGAGCGCCATCAAAGAGACCTTCAAGCCGGTCTCCCGTACGCCGAACACTCGGGGTGGACAGATTACCCCAATCTTCCTCATCCACTAGGCCCATCCGATCCCACCCCTCATTGGCCCGAGGCAGTCGGTTCTAGCTTCATCCCGATTCCGTACCAACCGCCGCCTCAAGGGGAGCAGAGTCCCCTCGATAACTATAGGGAGATGTTCGAGACCCTCACTGGTTATCAATACCAGCCCAACCCGCCAGTGAATCCAGACGAGCGATATCAGCGGTAGAGGTATGGTATATTTTATGTTGTTGTTGTTGTATATTTTGTTCTTTATTTCTGTGTCGTTTTTATTTAATTTATGCCTAGTTAAATGAACGTTGTGGGTGTGTTCCCTATATAACCCTCACGAGACCTCTCGTCCTCCCAAGCTATTGGGGGGTTTAAAAGGGCTTGTTGCATAAGCTAAATGCAACCGTGATTCCTACGAAAGTGAGTTAGGTTTGTTGTTGTTGTAAATTATTTTCCACATAAAGCAAAGTGAAGTAACGCATGGCGTGGTAATATGTTCATAAAAAGGGTAGAACTAGGTAACTAACAAATTTTGATGGTTGTGAGAAGCATGCTTCTACACAAGGATTAGAATTTGTAGGTACAACATGTTCGCGGGACAACCGTTTTTATGAAGAGACGAAGGAGTTATGAGTATCAAGCGACGAAAAATCAGGTGCATGTGTTTCTTTTTACTTTGATTCTTAGTTAGTAATAAGTGGAATGTGTCTTGTATATTATTTTCCGGGGTGAAATGTTGGGAAGGGTAGTCGTGTCACATCCCTTGTGCGTTTTAAAAACTCTAGTTCTTACACATTGAGGACAATATGTACTTCAAGTGTGGGGATGAGTGAGTAGTAAAAGTTTTCGATTTTGACCCGTTCATTTAAATTCTATACATTGAGGACAATGTTTACCTCAAGTGTGGGGATGGGGGAAAATTTCAAAAAAATTTCAAAATTTCTTGTTTCAAAAGCGATCTTAAAAGCACAAGTAACCAAGTCAACGAGGGATGTCACAACCCATTTGGTCTTTTGTCATGGTCAAGTTCAAATTAATAAGCATAACGGGTATTTAGCGGGTGGTTATTTGGGAATAATCCGCCTAAGGAACTAGCATTTGATGCATATCACATATCATACCCTTATACGTGAGGTTTGAGCCACTTTTACATCATAGATTTACATTTACATGTTTCTTTGTTTGAGTGGACCATTAGTCGCGTATTGTAGAACTTGCAACTTTTGATACGTTTGAGACTATAGACCGAATACAAGCACGAGAATGATTAAGGCATTAGGTAAACCTTTTCTTTTAAAACCATTTTATCTATCCTTATCCGAATAAATTCCCTAGTCGCCCATTTTGAGCCTAAACCTTTCGTTTGACCACCCTTTAGCCAATAACCTTAAAACCTTTTTCTTTTAAAACCCGTGTGATGAAAATTCGATTATAGGAGCTTAAGTTTGTATAGTTGTTGTGATTCATTCAAAAAAAAAAAACAGAAAATGTTGCGAAAAAGAATGGAAAATCGTTTAAGAAAAACACAAAAAGAAGTGTTAGTAGTTGTCGAATAAAAGGGTGAAAGATTATTGCCCATAGTTAATGTTTATATTTAGTTTTGTAATTTAGTAGTTTGTAATAAAAAAAAATCGAATTCTCATCGCCTCAGCCACTTTAAAATATCCTAATTCCTACCCTTAGCCTAGCCCCGTTACAACCCTCATAAAGACCTTATGACTTGTGCTTAGTATTCGTGATCGGTGGTGGAGAATGATTGAGTTGCAAGCCTATGCGGGTACGTGTTCTAATCGGTTTTGAGCGATTAATTGTTGAAGTGCTAATACATTATACACGTTAGCCAATTTTAAGCCGAGCGGAGAGCACATTGTGAGGGATATGTATGATTTATTAGTTTTACGGGCGGGTTAATCTTGGATAACCATTATTATATGTGATTATTCACTTTACCGGTAAATATGTGGAAATTGTAAAGAATATGAACTTTTGCATGACAATAGACCTTAACCTTTGTCTCGGGAATGGGAAGTGTATTTGTTGTTCGACCCACGTGAAAGTGAAAAACAGATTTGCTTGAGGGCAAGCAAAAGACAAGTGTGGGGATGTGATACGTGGTTGAAAACCGGTGCTCGTTATTGTTTAACTTGACGTTTTTACGTAAGTTTTAGTTTCGAATAGCCTACTTTTAATCAAGAATGTGTTTTGCAGGTTTGATGGAGTTTAAGGAGCTTTTCGGGAGCTTTACGGGTCACCGGGTTGAAAACCGGAGCACCAGGACGCGTTACGGATCAACCGGGAGTGCAAGGATCAAAGTTAAGAGAATCAGTACTCTAGAGGCCGTCGGCGACGGGGGTCTACCCGTCCCGGACGGGCCCTAGAAAGCCCCGTCGGCACACAAAGCCGTATCCATATATATTAGCCGTCAGACAAAAACAGGATCAGGGGAACCCGTCGCCGACGGTCCCCCACCCGTCGCCGACGGGTTGTGTTTTCTCGAAACCTCTAATTTCAGCATTTTTTGGTTTAGGAACGATTTTTATTGGTTGTTGCTCATTCAATTCGGGAGTTACAACTAATTTGGAGTTCAAACTTTGTTCTTGGAGCCTAATTGATCCACCATTCACCATACCATTCCATCTATCATCACCTTCAACACCCGAATCATCATCAAGAATCACCATCAATTTTCTTCACAAATCCCCAATTCCTCCATAACCCTAATTCTCCATCTATTCACCATCTTCATCTACAAACCCTAATTATCCATCATTCCTTCATCCTACAAGCTTCAAAATGACATCATTCGTGTTCCAAACTTCCGGTGATCAAGCTTTATCAACCATGAGCGGCTAATCATCTCGGTTTCACCCCGGTGTAGGTAGTTGTTGATTTTAGTGTTTCGAATTGTTCTTGTTTCATCTTAGTGACAATTTGTGTTTGGTTTTTGAAACTTTTGACAATAGTATTACATTTGTTACGAATTCGTGAATTGTCGAACGATGTTAAAAGTTATGACTTTGCGAAATGGTGATATGTGATTGTACATTGTCGTTGTTAGGATTTACTTGTGTTGATTACAAAGTGTCTTTTTGTCCGTTCTTCGGGACGTTGATAGCTAGTAGCACCTAAGTCACGGTACACTAAATCCGTTAATCGAATGCACTTGAGTTGAAACTAAAACTTGTAGAAATCCTAGGTTAACAATTACCGAAACCGGGTGTGATTCCTTTTTATCATTATTGTTCTAGTAACCATTTTTCTTGCAATCGTTAAGTAGTAGTCGTTAATCATTCTCATCAATTCATTTAGTTAAAAATCATATCTCTCAATTAAACGAAAACACAAAATTATTCTAGCAAGCTTCATATATCGTGACAATTGTTTTAATTCATTCAAATCCACACACAAACCACATACTCTTCGTGGTTCGACCCCTTACTACCGCTAACACATTGTTAAGGGTAATTTGGGCTTATAAATATTATCTTTGACCGGAGCGCGACACTCCGATCAAATATATTTAGAATCAATTTTAGAAACATCAAACTTTGTATTACTTACCATAAGTACTTCTTTGAATAAATAATATAATATACACTAAATTGAGAGTTAAGTTTTAATATTTTAAACCCGTATGGTTCAACCCACTAGTTAAAAATGAATTTATTCCCATGAGTCCAGAAAGTTTATATTTTGATTAATTTATTTCTTTAAATTTTTATTTTATCCATCCTTAAATTTCAAAATATTATGTTCAATAAATTGAACAGAAGTTTATTTCAATATACTACTTTTATAAAAGGATAAAATAAAGTCATGGAAATAAGCTTGATAATTGGTACTATCGGATGTATAGTTATTATTTTTATTACAAAAATAATTTAGTATTATATATATATATGTGTGTGTGTATACATTACGTAAGTTTAATATTAACTAGAGATTTGAAATTTTGTACACATATATGCATATGCCCAATAGAATCTCTTGATTGTATACACAATATAATCATCAAATATCTTCTGAAGATAAACATAAGAGAAAATAGCACTGGTGATTCTTATAAAAACATGAAGTCATTATAAACCATGAAACGTATTAGGTTTTAAAAATACCATATGTCTCAATGAAATATTCCTTGTAACGGAATCTAAGGTTATATATGCACAAATAGAGTTAGCTGTAAGTATACTCATCACATCAAACCTAGCTATAGTGTCAATGGAGACAATTATATTTTTGTCAAAACTTCATTTTCCAAGCAAAAGAAAAACCACAACCATAATAATATCTATGTTTAAACAAAAAGGATTATGATATTGATAATTACTCGTGACACCTAGAATAGTATTTAGACTTGAATCTAAGAAAAATGCCTTAGTATAAAGCGTTGAGATAAGCCAATTACTTGCGTAAATAAAGTGTGATGGTTATTGGTATCCCGTGAGGATGATGACTAGAACAGTGCAAGTATGATAACTAAGCAATAACACATGGCCACTGTTATTTCTTGTTTATTAGTACTACTCGGTTCTAGAATATGATCCATCATGAGAATACTGATTTCCTTGTTTCTTGATGCAAACTATAATAAACAATGTACTTTCAAAATCCTAATTTGAGAGAAGTCTATTTATGGGAAATACCATGATAATTACCTCTCCGGTAAAACTGGGTATGGTGCGGTAGACTCTCCAACTTGTCCGGGTGAGATGGGGTTACCTCTCCGGCAAGACCGGATAAGATGGGGTATGTGTTATGAAATTCCCTAAATAGTACCATGAACTGATGTCTGACCTGTTTTTGGAAATATGAATCTGTTAAATACATTGACCTTATGAATGGCCTGTATATTACAAGTATGTGAAATACATAATTTTATAGATATGTGTATCTATACGGAAATCGAAAAGCCATAATGGTTGACAATTAGAAATAAATCACGAACAGGTATGTCAATGATAGTTTTAGATTTATTTATTAGGAATCTCTCGTATACGTCTCTAATTCCGATATCAAACACTATTTCGTTTGATCTTTCGTCTCGTAACTCGTGCGACAAGATGAACGACGGGAACCCTTTTAAAATTAAGACGCCATCGAAATTATAAGAATTCCCCTTACATTACCTTAGATTATTAACGCATTAGAAAACCTGTAACTAAAAGTTATGCGAAAGCTTACACTAACAGTAATGTTACTTTCATTCAGAACTCCCGAGAAAATAAGAATCTCAAAACATAGAGAATAGTTCTGGTCAAAGTAAAGTAGAATTCAAAAAGAGACCAGAATATACCTATAAACCAAACTAACTAAAAATATTCATCCATATTTCAGGGAATCTCGAGGACGAGATTTAAAACAAGGTGGGGAGGATGTAACATTCCCAAAAAAATTATTTATATAAAATATATAAAAACCTATGTTATTAAAAATATGCATCATGGGTAAGTTGACCGATGGAAATATGAGATATTTTGGGCAAGCGTAGGAACCATTTAAATATTTAAATTATAAAAATAAGTTATATTTGGACCTACTCTATTTTTAATGAAACTTGTTTCAAAATGTAAATAAAAATATTCTCGTTCTAAGGGCATATTTATCATTTTATGAAACGTCATATTTTAGAAGTTATAAGCGCCAAATAAGTGAAACAGTTAAATTAATTATAATATATAAATTAAATAAAAACTAGATGTAAGCTCCGCCGCGTTGCGGCTAAGGCATTACAAATTACGACACAATGAATCTATTTTATACTGCTAGGGCCTTACAATTACGGCGCAGTGAATCTATTTTATACTTCTCTATCAACCCGCTCGTTGCGTTTTAAAACCACAAACCTAAGGATTAACTACTACATCTTTGTATCAAGTTAGATATCTAAACGATCACATTATGTTTCCAAATGTCTTGTGGATGGAAATACAAATACTTGATGTTGATTAGGGATGAGCACGGTACCCGTTCGGTATCAAACCGGTAATGGTACCCAAAGTACAAGTACCGAAAAACGGGAAAAGTGGGTACCGGTACCGAATATACGAGTTCGGTATCAGTACCGGTATTTACCGGTGTTTTACCTGTAAATACCCGTATCGTTACGATACCGGTACCGAAAAACGGGGAAAGTGGGTACCGGTACAATTAAAGAGAGTTGGCCCAAAACAACAACCCACACAAGCTAGTTGTTTTGTAAAAAAAAAAAAATGTCCAAGAATATATGCTTAGAGTACCACTTCTAATGCACCATAATGTTAAAAATTAATAGTATGTTTTGTAAAAAAAAACCATTGTCCAAGAATATATGCTTAAAGTACCACTTCTAATGCACCATAATGTTAAAAATTAATAATATATAAATAATAATCAAAACTTAATATGTACGTATGTAATAAAATAAATAAAATAATTCAAATGTGTTAATGAACGTAAATAATAATAAAAATAATAATAAAATAAAACTCTACAATTGAACTATAAGGATGAAAAAGTGGACGTGTGATTTTGATGTTCATAAAAGTCAAAAAGAATAAATAAAATAGTAAAATAATCAACAAATTACTTAGCCTACAATGAACTACAATTAAATTGTGGTATACGTGGAAGTCCTGCAATGATTTAATTACTTAGCCTATAAGTAGAAAGATGGTATAAATAGAGGTTGTGTTTCAACCTTCACTATTGTTCAGAATTTCCTTCATCTATCGATCACCCCTCTTTGTCTCTTTTATATATATTCTATTTTCTTAGGTATTATACCTATTATACTCCAAAGTCCTGCCCCGTTTTAAGTATTTTAACCCTTGATCACCGATACCCTGTCCAAGTGACGTAGGACCCCGTAACGCATGTCAAGGCTCTGCCTAAATTCGTTGGGGTTCTGTCTCGTGACGTAGGGATAAAGTAAAAATGGGTTACTATACTTAATGTGTGTGCACTATAGATTTTATTAAATAACCCAGGAGTTATACCCAAAATATAACAACCCTCCTAAAACACTCCTGACATCCTACACTTTCTAAAATACATCCCATACGTGAAAACTGAACCCGAAATATAATATAGTATTAAAAGTAAATAAAAAAAACAAGAAATAGTAAGTTAAGGCGGGCCGCGTAGACCCACCCCAACCTTTACGCGGGCGGTATCAAGGCTAAGATCTGATTTCTTTGAATTATAAGATCAAGCGGGCCGCGTAAGACCCCCGTTAAGTTAACGCGGGCCGCGAGAGACCAGGATAGTGACGCAGCCCGGTGATGACACGTGTCATCATCGTGGCGGGTCTAGGCGATGATCCGGACAAGCTATACGTTGACCTGGAGTCAACGCGGGCCGCGTAAGCCCAACCCTTATGTTACGCGGGCCGCGACAAAGCCAGATTCAGCAACTATAAATAGAGGCCATAGGATTTCAGTCGAGAATCGCTCACAAACGTTTCTTTTCTCTCATTTCTGAATATTAGGCTTTATAAGCGGGCATTATACCCCCCCCCCCCCTCATTAGCAAAGTTCTGCTCCTACTCGCGCTCCAAAAGCGACTATTAACAACACCCAACGGGGTATCGTATACTCGGGATTCTCTATACTAGAGCGTTTCCATTAAAGAAACTGGTACCTAAACAAACTACTGAGACTCTTATTTAAAGTAATCAAGCAAGCACCTCAAAACCCTTTCTGGACGATGTGGGATGCAGTTGACGTGCCTACCTGCCTGCTTGACCTGCTAGCTTGCTTGCTTATATATATTAATTCAGCTGCTTCACTCATTTTTCTCGTATAACTTTTAAAATATGACATTTTATAAAACGGCGAATACATCATTAGAACGAGCATATTTTTATCTACGTTTTAACCTAAGTTTCATTAAAAACGGAGTAAGGTCAAAAATAATATATTTAATTATTAATATTAAACGGTCTCCTATACTAGCCAAGGCTTGTCAAGATATTTCACCTTTCACACCATCATCTTACTCGTTTAACAATATATGAAATATAAATTACATATTTCATACGTTTATAACCAGTACATTAAGGTTCGGGGTATTATAGAGGTGTTCATTCCAGAGGCACGCCTGAGGATTTAGGTGTCCTGGCCGAGCCAAAAAAAATATGCCATGTAAACTAAATTTTTAAGCGACCATTAAAGTTATTATAGTAATAAACATAGAAATTAGCAAAATCATGGTATTAGAATGAGTGTATGACATACCATAACAGACTAATAGCTAAACAAGAATTAACCTATCATATATGTCGTAAATCAAAAATCAACTTATCATATTTTTATATTTCTTTTTTACTTTGAACACGTTAGATACACAAGAAAATCGACTAAGTTTTACCAAACGATCATTCGCATCTAAATAAAATTAGAAATTTTTTAATTTTTGTGCCCCTTGAAGAAAATGTGCCCCTGCCGAACGCCCACATCGCCCCTCCTTAGAGCCTCCCTGGGTTCATTCACCCAAACATCCCTCGAAAATGACCCAAAAGGGAATCGAACTTGTGTTTCCACTAGGGAGGGCATACCTTTTGACCACTGAACTAACATCTATAAAAAGTATTTAATAATTTACATTTTAATTAATGGTGAGAATCTAGTATTAGGGTAAAGAGGGTGTTTCTCTAATGAGATGGTGTAATATTTCCACCCACCCAATCATTTATTGACATGTCAATTCCACTCTTTAACTCGCTCTTGCCCAAAAAACATAAGGGGTGGTCACCACTCGTGGGGAGAGGTAAACTTTTTTCTTCCCCTTTTTTATAAACTACTTCATTAATAAATGAAACATATTTTTACCAAAATAAAAGTACAATAAATTAAAAAAACATTACATTAAATTAAAAATAAAATAAAATTACATTTAATTAAAAATAATTAAAATTACATTTAATTAAAAATAAACTAACTAAAATTACTACGCTTCGTCGGATTTCACCAATAGGTGGGGTAAATCTATTATTCCGAGATGCTCAACGAGATCATGTTTTAATCTCCAATGCGTATCTTCATCCATAAGCTCGTTTAACAAACTGTCATCGAGAGCGGGCTCGATTGGAGGATCCTGAATGTGTACCGGTGCTATCGCGTCTGTCGTCTTTTAAGAACATGTTATGTAAAATAATACAGGTATACACCACGCACCTAATTTTTTCACACTCCTAGCACACATTGGCTGATAATTATAGCCCATTTTGACTTTAAAACACAAAAATTACGTTCCACGTCTTTTCTTGCCGCCTCGTGTTATTTCTTGAACTTCTTTTCATCTAGTAGGTGAGGATATGGAAATGATTTAACAAACACGGACCATGTAGGTTACATTCCATCCACGAGATGGTAACCACGTTTGTATAAGTGGTTGTTAACGTAAAATGGTGTCGTCTTTTAAGATCATGTTATGTAAAATAATACAGGTATACACCACGCACCTAATTTTTTCACACTCCTAGCACATATTGGCCGATAATTATATCCCATTTTGACTTTAAAACACAAAAATTTCGTTCCACGTCTTTTCTTGCCGCCTCGTGTTGTTTCTTGAACTTCTTTTCGTCTAGTAGGTGAGGATATGGAAATGATTTAACAAACACGGGCCATGTAGGGTACATTCCATCCACGAGATAGTAACCACGTTTGTATAAGTGGTTGTTAACGTAAAATGGACATTTTGGCGCCGTTCCATTTCATTCAGTAAGAAATAATGGAGATTGCTGAAGCACATTGATATTGTTTTGTGCATATGGAGGACCGCTAAAAGCATGCCAAACCCACAAATCTTGAGAGGCCACCGCTTCGAGCATAACTGTCGGGTAATGATGATCTCCTCTCATATATTGGTCCCGAAACTCTGTGGGACACATTCTCCAGAGGAAATTGGTGCAATCAAGGCTACCCACCATACCAGAAAGGTGATGTTTATCTTTATGAGCTTGGTACAAAAGCGTCATGTCGTAGCTTGTTGGCCTAAGTAAGAACTCGGGAGCGTATATTTTACATACCGTTTTGCAGAAATATTCTAGACACTAGTGTGAAGTCACTGCTATCGGGTGGGAAAAACAATGGTATATTTTCCACCATTTTAAATAAAATAGGGGTAAAGATTTAGTTTTGGGGAAATAAGGAATTGGGTTGGTGTGAATTTGTTTAAAATGGGTTGGGTTATAGTTTTTAAATATAAAAAAAAACTTTTTTTTAAATATAAACGGCTATATAGTTGTTAATCATAAAATTCAAACGGTCAAGATTTGCAATGGTACACTTTTACATGCGGGGACTCTTCACCGATTTCCATCCAGCCCGCGCGACAAAGAGGAACGACGGCGGTGTTCACCGTGCGGTGACGGGATTCACCGCCCTCTTTGCCGCATAAAGCCCCGTTCACCCTTATAGATACCATGACTTGCTGGTCTATTGATATAATGATATGGTGATT
>JARYGA010046251.1:0-85639 GCA_030545235.1 Helianthus tuberosus
GACACTTAAATCGATGGCCTCTGTGATGGTTGGAGGCTTTGAGGTAGTAACCAAGCTCCTAATTTGAGGTGCAAGTCCCCAAATGAATCGCTCAATCCTCTTGAATTCCGGCTTGACTAAGTAGGGAACAACCCTAGACAAGTCGTGAAATCGCTGGACGTACTCAGAAATCTTCGGCCCGTCCATTTTCAAATTCCAGAACTCCACTTCGAGCTTCTGGATTTTGGCCCTAGAACAGTATTTCTTCTCCATCATTTCCTTGAGCTCGTCCCAGCTCAGTGCATAAGCAGCATCTTCACCAAGGGTCTGAACCTGAAGGTTCCACCAGGAGAGTGCGCCATCTAAAAACAGCCCTGAGATAAAGGTAACACTCCGCTGGGGTGAACAGTTACTCATTCTTAGAAAGGAGTCAGTCTTTTCTGCCCAACGAACAAATGCAACGGCACCTCCTGTGCCATCAAAATTCAATGGCTTGCAGTCCAGGAACTGTTTATAGGTGCAGCCAGTTGGAGGGTTATTTCCGGAAGTGCCACCGCTGTGTTCAGAGTGGAGGGCTTCATGTCGTGCAATTGCCTGTGAGATGCGTTCTTGAAGCTCGGCTTCTGTCCTTGGTAACGTACTGGTGTCTGTGTCACGTCTGGGCGGCATTCTCTTCTATCAAAAGGTATGGGGTAGGTTAGAAAACATTCCATAATTGTCTATGAGGTACATAGTACCATAAGCAAACAGGTAATCACCCAATACCACATGCATATATAATCAACAATGTATGAGTGAGGAAACAATTACTGAGCTTTCATATAAGCTTGGCAACTTGAATTATTGCTTGTAACGGGGAAAACAAAATGAACCCGAGGTTCCATCACCTTGGTCATACAAGTTTCATAATATGAAAGTAGCAGTTATTTTCCTGCTACATTGGTTTTCTTAGGTCTTTAGTTTCACTGATGGGTATACTTTCCCAGAGATAGGGGTTGTTCATGTAGGGGTGATAGAAAGTGTAACGTCACTGAATCATTCCCGCGTGTTAGCCATCTCCACTTTCTTAGATATCGGTTCCCAAACGCCTCGTATATGGGTAGAAGTGTCAGGCACGAAGTAGGTTACATGCTATCAAAGCATATCATTTTCTTTTCAAAAATCATCACAAACAATCAACAATCATTCTACACTTACTGAGTGCCAAACAATACTATCTACATAATAATCGTGAACTTGAACTTTCATAAAAACTTATAGTAACTTGGTAGTGTGTTTAGTAGATTTAGTTACCCTTTAAAGTGTGTTTACTTTTTTAAAAATCTCATTCTTGGAAGATTTAGGTGTTTACAACTTGTAAACATGTTTTACAAAAAAAAAAAAACATTCCTTTATGACATCTTCTTGTTTCACAAGTGTTTATACACTTGTTTTACCCCCAAAAATAGTGTTTGTTTAAGTAAGAATCAAACCTATGTAAATCTTGTTATTTAACTTGGTTTCTTTGGAAAACTATTTTTGAAATCATTCAAGTTTATGTCTAGTAAACATGTTACATACTACATCATACACAAAATCATTTTCATTTTTCAAGATCATGAAAACATAAAGCATGATGATCTTCGTCTTTCACAATATCATCACCTTAACTTACTAGATCATGTGTTTAATCACAATTTAGTAGGTTTCTTATGATGTCTAACATCACTAACACAAATCATCAATCATCAAGAAGCAAATCAACACAAGTCAACATGTATTCATATGGTATTAAGCTTATGTTAAAGTTTCATGAATATGTTCTTTAGTGTTAACAAGATTAACAATGTTCATCATCTTTTAAAGGAAGGAGACCTCTTCACTGGAACCGAGGATTTGGCTGAAACTAGGATCCCTTCGATCCATTTACACTATAAATTAGGAAAACCCATTTGCCCCATGATGTCCAAAAGAAAACTCCAACAAACATTATCGTAAACCTTTTCAAAATCGATTTAAAAATAAAGCCTCTGTTTATCTTTTTTTAATCCAAGCAATGAGCTCATTTATCATTAACGGGTTGTCCAAACTATACCTCCCTATAAGAAACGCCGTTTGATTCTCCGATATGATGGACCCAATAACCATTTTGAGACGATTTTCCAAAATCTTAGAGATTGTTTTGCTTATCACCCCAATCAGATTGATCGGTCTGTACTCTCTCACCCCCACCGGATCCTTGTTTTTCGGAATAAGTGTTATGAAGGATGAGCTACATTCCACTACGATAGTTCCTTTGTTGTAAAAAGAATCCAACAAGTTCTAGAAATCATAATCAAATAAATTCGAATACCTTTTTATGAATTTGTAATTAAATCCGTCCGGTCCTGGGGCTTTGTCAGATCCACATTCGAACACCACACTCTTTATCTCTTCTTTGCTGAAAAAGACCGTCAGAGGCGCAACATCTACCTCTGATAGACGCCTAACATTATGGCATATGTATTTAGGTCTATCTTTAATTTTTTCCTCGAAAGCCCTTTTGAAAAAACCCATAATCTCTTTTTTGATCAAAGAAGGTTTAGTAGTCCAAGCACTGCCGATCATAAGACCTGGAATATTGTTGATAGCCCGTCTGCTATTGATGTACCCATGAAAGAACACAGAGTTTTCATCACCTTCCAATCCCATCTAACTCTAGCTCTTTGTCTAAGGTCTTTAATTTTGTAACCTTCGAGCTCTTTTAGGTCTTTCAAACATTCCAATTTGGCCCATTCCTCCTCTTCGGATAACTCTCTAACTTCCCACATGTCGTCCAAGATATCTAATTCTTCCTTAAGTGTCATATTCGTTTCCTCTTCCTTGGTTAAAACCTCTTTTTTTCCAAATTTTAATACCCTCCTTAATCTTCTTTAATTTCTGTATTAACACCTCATCTGGCTCCCCCACCCCGACAAAATTAACACTCGCCTTATGAACCACCTCCTTGAAATCTTTTCTTTCCAACCAAAAGTTGAAGACTCTAAACGGCTTCAGACCAAAGTTTTTGTCCGAACATTTCAAGACCAAAAGGCAATTGTGTAACAACCCTCGAGAAACACCCCTAAATTCTCCTAAATACACCCCGTATGCGATAAACGGACCTGAATAACCTTTATATTAATAAAAATAAAGAAAAACAAATAATCTGGGTCGCTCGCGGGCCGCGACCCAGTTAGCAGAATGCGTCGCGGGGCGCGAGGCCTTTGCCTTGCCGGACAGACAATGTTGACACGTGTTGACACTTGTCGAGACTACACCCGATGACTCACCAGCCCTACGACCTATTCTAGTCTCTCGCGGGCCGCGAGATATGAAGAGAATTGCTTCGCGGGCCGCGACCCGCCTACGATCAGGCTATAAAAGGGGATCGAATCAGCCATTTCACATCGCACAAATCTTAAATTTCTCTCTCAATTTCTGTAAAGCCAAAGCTATAGCCAAATACCCCCTAAAAAGCGAAGCTCTGCCTCGTTGTGAGTATTATAACCCCTGGTTACGTATTGGTTACTCTACCCGATTGATCTAGGTCTCCGTAACACATGTCCAGGCTCTTCCTGACTCAGTTCGTTGGAGTTCTGTCTCGGGGGTATGACTAATGTAAATTGGGTTATCTTACTCACACGTGTGCATTGTTTAATTTTAATAGATCATAACCAGGAAATCACTAAGAAGCAGTAGTATTATCTAAGTCAGCAAAGTGAGTCATTCCCCTTTTTGTAAACCTTTATGCGAGTAGATTCACTTTTTCTCACTATTAGTGAGTACATCTGTTTTTGTAAACCTTTTTATACAAACCTCAATTATTTTAAATTATGATAACAGTGATTGATTCTATGTATTCTACAATTACTGTCGGTATGTTGGGGTTTTGTATACATTACTTGTTACTATACTGTAAATAGTAGCATGACCACAAGTCAGGATTGACAGTATCGTGGGTGGTAATTGGGTATATAAACATTGTAATTGCTCTCAATACTGTAAAGATATAAAAGCTTGTTTTGATTAAACTAGGATGCACTCGCCAGTATTTCTTGCTGTTAAAATGTTTTTAAAACGCGTTTCAGGTAACTTAGTGTGAAGCCAATAAAAGCCAGCTGGAGAGTACTGAAGGCTTAGAAAAGTGGCTATAAAAGTTACCTAAATAAAAAGGAGAATTGTTTTCAATAATTAAGGTTTATCCCTATAAATATATTACAAATGAAAAACGAGTTTTATCCCACTTTTTTTATTATAAAGTTATTATCAGAAAAACTTGGGTTTCATCCCATTTATCTATTTTAAACATTTTGGTATTTAACTCTGATAAAAATATTTTCTAACTACGGTCCTGATGAAAATTCCGCTGCCAAATTAATAAACACCGATACCATCTTATTGGTTCGCGGCTCCCGTTCCCAGGGTGGGGTCGGGGGCTGTGACAGAAGGTGGTATCAGAGCTAAGCCACTTGTTTAAGCCATTTAAGTGTTCTTCTAATAGCTAAACCGTAAACATTTATGTTAGGAAATTAATACCTTATGTGTTATCCTGTGAACAAAAAATATTAATATGTCTATTATGAATTTTATGTCATTTAACGAATTTTGAATTTCCAATATGTGTTACCCCTATCTGTATCTTACAGTTATGATATGTTTAAAATTATATATATATATATATATATATATATATATATATATATAGGTGATATATTAATAATGTTATGCCTTATAAAATTTGTGATATATTATATGTATCATATTCATATATTCATATGAATATAATTCAATATAAATTTTATAACATTATAATAATATTATGATATTAATATTTAATATCTTAGTCAAAGATATTAATATAAGATAACATCATTCAGGTATGATACTTCTGAAACATCATAATATAAAATATTATTTTACGAGTAATATGTTTCATGTTTTATGATATAACCTAAAATTTTAATTCAACTTAAACATGTATCTTTTTGTCAAGGTTTTGACAAAACGCATAATTATATTGTTTTGTTAAAATATAATATCTCAGCATACTTAAAACATTATGTCTATTATGAATTTTATGTCATTTAACGAATTTTGAATTTCCAATATGTGTTACCCCTATCTGTATCTTACAGTTATGATATGTTTAAAATTATATATATATATATATATATATATATATATATATAGGTGATATATTAATAATGTTATGCCTTATCAAATTTGTGATATATTATATGTATCATATTCATATATTCATATGAATATAATTCAATATAAATTTTTTAACATTATAATAATATTATGATATTAATATTTAATATCTTAGTCAAAGATATTAATATAAGATAACATCATTCAGGTATGATACTTCTGAAACATCATAATATAAAATATTATTTTACGAGTAATATGTTTCATGTTTTATGATATAACCTAAAATTTTAATTCAACTTAAACATGTATGTTTTTGTCAAGGTTTTGACAAAACGCATAATTATATTGTTTTGCTAAAATATAATATCTCAGCATACTTAAAACATGTTTATTGTTTAATACAATATTATAACAGAATTTTTCATAACGATACTATGAAAATATTACATATGCTTTTGTTATATTATATAAGCACATGTACATTTACATACACATGGAAAGTGTGAGAAAAATATATAAGTATTTTATATTTTATAAATTATATTAATGAAACAAATGATATTTTATAAAATAGACATATGTACAAAAATATTTGGTACTGTATAACTATATAATTTAAAATATGTATACGTAACACGTATATATCATAAGGAAATAACTTAAGAATTTTATCATTAATAGTTTAACTCATTTCTTATTTTCATATGTATGTATATCCTGATATAAGAGTAATACTTCATTACTTAATACATTAAGGATCAAATTTAGAAACGCCAAACTGTTTATTATCTATTATGATTCTTTAAATAAATAAAAATTATAAATTAAGAATCAAGTCCTAAATATTTTACAACCAAAATGATTCAACCTTTCAGTTAAAAATGAAATTGCTCTAAAAGAATCCAGAAAAATTTATGTTTTGATTAATTTTATTTCTTTTGGTGATTTACCCTTTTATTTCAAAATATTATATAAATCTAACAGAAATTTATTTTAATATACTATTACTATCATTATTATGAATAAGGTCATGGGAATAAACAAGATAATTAATACCATCAGTTATATAATTGGATTTTATAGAGACAATTTAGTAATATATTATATGGAATTTGAAATTTTATACGTATGCATATACAGGACAAAATTTCTTAGTAATATATACAATATAATCAAATATCTTCTGTAGAAAAACAAGCTTTTATATAGCAGAAGAAACAAACCTATATATTTACCCAGAATCTCTCCAAATGATTTTTCAAACCATTAACCGCATGTAACCCAAAAGAAACCTTAAGGATATCTGTACTAGCACCAAATCCAAAAAGAACGATGGTAGTACCAATGACGGGGAATCTCAGGATCTCATACCAGACCCTTATTTTCCAGCCACAGTCACAACTACAATTTCCATCATACCTATCCAGCCATGCGCACAGAAAATATAACTAAACTGAGGTGATAGGGAGAAAAACTATTATGATAAGAAAGAAACAACACATAATATAATATATATACTTTCCTTATACTTTGATAAAATATATAATGAAAGAAAATGTTAAAATAATATATATATATATATATATATAGATATATATATATATATCAATGCATCATACTGATAGGTGTGATTATAATTGTGCTAATGTAATATGAGCAACAAAATGTGCCTGTATAATTGTTTAGTTCTGTGATAATTATATCGGAATATGTTTGCAATTCAGATGTTAAAGGAAATAGCACCTAATCAGGAAATTCAGGCTAGTAATGAAAATTCTTAGGATAAAAGTACTATAGAAAATATAATAGCTCAAGAAATATCGAATGCCATACCTTCGATCATTGAAACCATTAAAATTTATGTGCCTATAAACGAAAGTCCTTCTATACACTGTAGGCATACTCATCACTTCAAACCTAGCCCTAGTATCAATGGAGACCATGAAATTCGTATCAAAACTCCATCTTCCAAATGAAAGAAAACCACAACCTATAGTTACTCTTATAAGGAATTCCGCTCGGACAAATCCTCTAAGAATAACGGAATGGAACCAACGATCGCGCAACCTACCTGCAACAACTATAACAAAAAGAGTTCAAAAAGACGCCATTCAAGGAAGACACACCATTGTAACTTCTGCAAGAAGGCTGGGCATACAGAGGAAGAATGTAGAAGGAAAAATAACATCTGTTTCAAATATGGAGAACCAGGTCACGTCCTTCCCTACTGCCCGAAATTATCCAAGGCACTTAGCAACAAGGCTATAAACCCGGATGAAGCTAAGGAGAACATATAAATATTTACGACACCGGAGGCAACAACAACTTTTAAAATAAGTACCCTTACGTTTTGTCTGTACTAAAGTATTATTTGACTTTTGATTCCAATCAAAGTTTTATAAATAAAAGGTCTTTATTTTTCTTTCATAAAGCCAACACTCATTTGTCCCATCTCTTGACAAATTCATATGTTGCACCTGCATTGCTTGTTATGCATGTGATTTCATTTCAAAAGATTTTATTCAAGAATTCGGATCTTATTTTGTTATACTCATTTTGACAATCCCTATGATTGCAAAAACGTTGACTTTTGATATCAAGTCAACAGATTTCTTGGAAAATTCCTTGTCTTTTCAAAGTTACTTACCAGATTTTCGTTGTAACCATTTCTTGTCAATACATATATTCATTGTTAGAATATGTCCCAAACCAAGCTTAATTGTTTGAACTTATTCACAATATACATTCAATTCAAGATCCCATATGATGAATTGAGATCATCATATTCAAGGTAATTTCAACTAACTCTTCATTTGTTTGGATCATAGTAGACTAGTTTAACATCTTCAACTCTAACAAATCATTTGTTAAATCACGACACCTTGCGGTGGCATTTTTCTTTGAATTTGAATTCATTTCATTTTCACACCTGAGGTACGAATTTATCTATCTTCTATTTCCAGTCTTAATACAATTATGTGTTAAGATAAAGGTACCTAAATTCCTATTCCAATGTACCTCCAACATTTCTTTCATCTTTGATCAATTCAATGACATTCAGTTATTCCTTCATTTGAACATCCTATCATTTGAATATCCAGATTCACTTCATTGAAACTTTCAGTTAATTTCGAGAACAGTGAATTTGTTCGGTCAACGTAATCATTAAATTCTTTCAATCATTACAAACACCTTGTGGTGTCTGTATAAATTTGTAGCCTGAGCTAATCGTAAACCCTAATCATATCAAATCATACGTCTTTCGTTCGACTCATCATTCAAAGTAAGTCCTGATACAATCAGGACAATGATACACTAAATTCTCGGTGTATCCCTACCATTCAAATAAATGCTACAAATTTCTGGTTTGGTAGTTGACAAATCATTTTTCATACTTCTATTTTCAATTGAGATTATTGATTCAGAATCTTCCTCAATTGACAATCAAGTAAGTTCTCTTTTGACATCAAATCTAAAAATCATCGAATTTCACATCTTCTGATTTCGTGAAACTTAGTCACCTTGATAATTGTATCATTTCCTCTCGTTCAATTCCTGAAACTAAATTTTGGGACCATTGAATTCCAATTATCCTATGATATCTTTATATTCATGTCTTGATTCTGCCCCAGACACCTTGATACCGTTTTTACTAACTAAAAGACATGACATAACTCCAAGGAGATATCGTTGCCCAAATCTCGAGGACGAGATTTAAAACAAGGTGGGGAGGATGTAACAACCCTCGAGAAACACCCCTAAATGCTCCTAAATACACCTCGTATGCGATAAACGGACCCGAATAACCTTTAAATTAATAAAAATCAAGAAAAACAAATAATCTGAGTCGCTAGCAGGCCGCGACCCAGTTAGTAGAATATGTCGCGGGGTGCGAGGGCTTTGTCTTGCCGGAGATACAATGTTGACACGTGTCGAGACTACACCCGATGACTCACCAACCCTACGACCTAGTCTAGTCTCTCGCAGGCCGCGAGAGATGAAGAGAATTGCTTCGCGGGCCGCGACCGCCTACGATCAGGCTATAAAAGGGGATCGAATCAGTCATTTCACATCGTTCAAATCTTAAATTTCTCTCTCAATTTCTGTCAAGCCAAAGCTATAGCCAAATACCCCCTAATAAGCGAAGCCCTGCCTCGTTGTAAGTATTATAACCCCTGGTTACGTATTGGTTACTCTACCCGATTGATATAGGGCTCCGTAACGCATGTCAAGGCTCTGCCTGACTCAGTTCATTGGAGTTCTGTCTTGGGGGTATGACTAATGTAAATTGGGTTATCTTACTAACACTTGTGCATTGTTAAATTTTAATAGATTATAACCAGGAAATCACCAAGAAGCAGTAGTATTATCTAAGTCAGCAAAGTGAGTCATTCCCCTTTTTGTAAACCTTTTTGTGAGTACATTCACTTTTTCTCACTATTAGTGAGTACATCTGTTTTTGTAAACCTTTTTATACAAACCTCAATTATTTTAAATTATGATAACAATGATTGAGTCTATGTATTCTACAATTAGTGTCGGTATGTTGAGGTTTTGTATTTATTACTTGTTACTATACTGTGAATAGTAGCATGACCACAAGTCAGGATTGAGAGTACCGTGGGTGGTAATTGGGTAGATATAAACATTGTAATCGCTCTCAATACTGTAAAGATATAAAAGCTTGTTTTGATTAAACTGGGATGCACTCGCCAGTATTTCTTGCTGATAAAATGTTTTTAAAAAGCGTTTCAGGTAACTTAGTGTGAAGCCAATAAAAGCCAGCTGGAGAGCACTGAAGGCTTAGAAAAGTGGCTATAAAAGTTACCTAAATAAAAAAGAGAATTGTTTTCAATAATTAGGGTTTATCCCTATAAATATATTACAAATGAAAATCGGGTTTTATCCCACTTGTTTATTATAAATGTATCATCAGAAAAACTTTGGTTTCATCCCATTTATCTATTTTAAACATTTTGGTGATTAACTCTGATAAAAATATTTCCTAACTACGGTTCTGACGAAAATTCCGCTGCCAATATAATAAACACCGATACCATCTGACTGGTTCGCGGCTCCCGCTCCCAGGGTTGGGTCGGGGACTGTGACAAATGGTCCGAGAGTAATCTCAGAATTGTCCGAGGGCATGCCCCCGACCACTTAGAAAAGAACTCGTGACACACCATAACTCTATCAATCTTGCTATGTTTGTTACCATTTTCATTAAGATACGTGAATTTCTTTCCTTTCATATCATATTCTATTAACTCATTATCAAAAATAAAATTATTAAAAATAGAAGCACATTTTTTATTAAAATTTGAGTTTCTCCTTTCGTCCCAATTGCGCACTGTGTTAAAGTCACCCATAATCACCCACCTCCCCGAATAACAACCCATCACCCTCCAATGTTATCCCAAAGAATCTTTTTTTTGAGGGACTTTTTGCAGAGCGTACACATTAATAGCTTTATTGCTCCCCTTTAAGGTCCCCAAAGTTGATAAAAAATAGGATGCTTGATAGAATCATGTACTTTAAGAACGCTCGGATCCCACATGCTAACAACCCCTCCAGATCTACCGGCCGCCGGCACGTGATCCATAGTTAAATTTTCTGCTCCCCCAAAATTTCTCGAATTCGATACCTGAAATGTTACTAAATTGAATTTCCTGTAAAGCGATGAAGTCGATACCATTCTCCCGTTTCAAATTTTTTTATCCACCCCCCCTTTGTTTTTAGCCCCCTCCCCCGAACCTCTAATGTTTAAAGAAAGAAAATTCATCTATTTCCTTTTAGAATTCCTTCTTCCCTAATCGCTTCTTTGATCTAAGGCTCAAGGTTCTGAAGATCAACTCCAACTATGCCCCCCATGACAGATGTAACATGCATCTCCAAATTAATATTCTCCTCCTCTTCCTCGTTAGGTTGTAGATTTAAACCTTCTACCACCTCCTCCATTAATTCCTTTCTTCTGCCACTCGGCTCTTTCTGATCATTCTCGTCACCTCCTACATTACCCATATTGAGATCGCCGCATACTTCCTATTCTCTAGTAATAGCACTATCCTCCTGTATACCAATTATTTCATTCAAATAGAACGGCTCATTTTGTCTCATCCTTTTTTTGGGCCTAATATTCCCACCAACCTCCTCCACAACAACTTTGTTAATTTTGGGCTTCCTAAATTTTCTAAGACCTTTACGAGGCCCAATAGAATTTAGGTTAACATTAAAGCATGGTTTAATAACCTCCAGCACACTATCGCCGTATACACCCCCCACAGACCTCCTCGTTACCCCATCCTTCTCCACTTGAGTGTTATCAAAACCTATTGGGAATAACGAAGTCCACAACGTCTCCCGCTGACCATTTGATTCCAGGTTACCGTTATTGTTTATCGGAATTCTAACTTCATTAAAAGCTCCCGACTGTTCGCTTTAGGCGATCCCCTCTCTTCCAGCTAGAAATATTTCCATTCCGTTTCCGTAAAAATTCATTGAAGTCGGTAAGCCAAACACGTGTTCCTCCGATTCCAGGTTCGCCGCTTTGCTGATGTTGACAGAGTCACCTGTTTTCGACGGTTAATTCGGAAAAACCAAGTCTTGGTCCCCATTACCGTCCATCGTCGGACTTCCATCACTGCCATACCCATCATTGTCTGACACCGGTCCAATATCCTTTGTACCAGTTTTCTCCTTGTTCTTGTGCTTCTCCCTTTCTGAGATTAGATCCCAACCATCACCTTCTTCCAATAATACTTCTTGTTTCTCTAACGAATCCGGTATCCACACTCCCCTTTCTTCTTCAACCCAAATCCTAAAGTGTTTTCCATTCTCAATTAAGATGACTTCTTCTTCAATCCTCTTAACCGAGTCCGTCATAACACACACGCAATCTGAAGTTAAGATATTGTCCTCTGATTGCCTTTGCGAGGCATGGATCACTTTACTAAACCGTCTCCCTACCGAATCAAAGGTTTCGTTCTCGGACAGATGGAGGGGGTACTCCGTGTATGTTCAACCACGCTAATCTCTCCAAAGAGATCATTTGTCCCTTCCAAATCTCCACATTATCAAGCCAAACAAAACCTGGTAAGATGGATCTAAAGTTGTCGGTCTCGAGAGATAACTGGAAAACCAACATGATACTCAGCCCCACCTTGATACTTAATCATCGTGTCCCCATATTGAAACCTTATCATCCCCCATTTGTGATGTAACGCCCTGCGTCCCTAAACTTTAGACTTTTGGCAAGTTTAGTCCCTGGACTTGCCTGTTGTCAATTTAAATCCCTGGACTATGTAGAAATTAATACTTTGATACCTGGTGAATGCCATATATCTGAAATGCCTAGTTCTATATACTTGAAATGTCTAAATCTAAACACTTGGAATGCCTAATACAATATGTTTGGAATGCCAAATTCTATTTATACTTGGAATGTCTAAATCTTAATTACTTGGTGCTTGACTCTTGAGGCTCGTGAGACTTGAGATTTGGTTGAACGAGGGACGGGAGTCTTGTCACTGGCGGAAACTATGAAACTTTGAAATCTTTTGTGTTATTGCTATAATCTAGTTATACTATTACCCAATAATACGCAACGCTTAATCTAACTCGCAAATCGAATCGAAGACGTGAAACGGAAGGGATGGATTGACCGAGTGGCAATCCGATCGGATGACCACCCGATCGGATAGCCACCCGATCGGATGACCACCCGATCGGATGGCCACTCGATCGAGTTGCCACCCGATCCGTGCACACTGCCCCTCTTCACCCACCTTACACTATAAATAGGAGCTGTCGCATCAGTCCTTCACTGATGTGACAGCCCTGCTTGACTCAGACACATGAACACCATATTTCCTTGATTTCACGACGATTTCGGTACGTTTTCACTAGATTCTTGTACTTTCTTGATCTACACGACATTCTCTACGAGATTCTCCTTTGAAATCTCACTTTTCACCATGAAATCTCTTAGATCTGAGTTCTTAAGGATGATGCCATCAATGGTGGGTTGTACAAACTACTAAATGATGTCACTCCTGATGAAATCTAGCTTAGATCTAAGGAATTTCATGCGTTTTACACTAAATCTAAGCTAGATCTAAACTTTTCAAGTTAAAACCTATGTTTATCTTCATCTTCCTTGAACTTTTACATAAAATGGTAAGATTCGGATCTAAGCGGACTGTAAGCTTAATTATTAGTCTAGAGTCGGCTTGGAAAGAAATCGTTACCGGAGAAGATGACCGGAGTACGGATTCTGACATAAACATCATCATAAACAGACGACTGAATGGACTGGGGTGATTCCCACCCAATCAGGTCGGCAGAACACTGATGAGTTTACCGTTGTCTTGGTACGTACCACGTCGTCATTGCCTTAGACAGAAACTTATAGTTTTACAAAATTAAGAACGGGACAAGGCAACCCGATCGAGTGGCAACCTGATCGGATAGCCATCCGATCGAACAGCCACCCGATCGAGTGACACCTGCCTCTTAACTTTAAACATTTGAAACTTAGGAGGCTTGATCGTTGAGTGGCAACTCGATCGGATAGTCATCCGATCGAACAGCCACCCGATCAAGGCAACCTTGAGACTTAAACTTGGATCGAGTGGTGACCCGATCGGATAGCCATCCGATCGGACAGCCATTCGATTCCCACACTCTTATCAAACTAGAATGGAGTGGCAACACGATCGGATAGCCATCCAATCGGGCAGCCATTCGTCCCTTCACACACATGTCACTCGATCGATTGGCAATCTGATCGGATGGCCATCCGATCGGACAGCCATCCAATCCAATGACTGATCCAACACTTGTGCAATCTCGTTGTCCGACACTTACCCATTGTAACCTAATCAGGCTAATTCCAAAGAGCTCCCTTTGATCCAATAACAGTTGAACTGTTAAGCAATCACTGTGAGTATACTTGATTCCCTTTTTGTTTAAACTTTGGGATGTAACATGTATTCTATAAACTTTGAGACTTGATACTTTTGCAAACTATACTCAATCCTACGTGTATGTGAAACTTGTGATTCTTGCATTCTATTTATGCTATGTGAACATTTAATCCAGGGTGTGTAGTTCCGCCTTAACAATAGTAGTGCTATAGGAGATGCACCTCCCCATTATTCCTGGGGGTATTGTTAGGAGGATTCTAGTTTTCCTTGAGACTTGGGAAAACAATAAATAATCGGGATACTTGGGCTATCACTTGTTGGACTGCGAGCACTAGCACGGCTGAAACTATTTTATGACTTACACTGTGGTTATGAGTTGTTTTAATCTATTACCCTATATACTCAAACTTGTATACTCGCCGGTACATTTTTGTACTGACTCTATTTAATACATGTTGCAGGCTGATAGGATGCTGTGAATCAAGAACTTGCTAGGATGCTGCTTAGAAACTCATCTTAGTTAAAGTTAGAAATATGAAGCTATTTTGGGATGATTGTACTTGATAAATTTGGTTGTTTGGTGCTTTTAGACAAGTTGTTTGAAATCTTGATTAATATCTATTGAAACTATTAGTGTTATGGAATCTCATGAGCAATTTGAACGCTTAGCGCTCGCGCCCCGATGTTTCCGCCATCGGTTGGGGTGGTTTTTCAATGGAGACTCAAGTTTAATTTCCACGGGTGGATATAGGCAATGAAGGATTTGAACTAAGCCTTGTGTGAGGTTGTCAGTTCGATTCCCGAGCCCAACCGGGTTTTCATTCCACCGTGTGTTATGCCAATAAATTCTGCTCTTGTGGTGGCAACGACTGTCAAGTGACAGCCGACTGTATGGTTTCCTGGAGGAACGCCAAAAGAAAAAAACCAAACTTTGAAGCCAGCGTGAGCCCGGTTAGACAACATAGCATGGCCAGAGTGAGGCAATACGGGACTCTCCGATTTGAAGAGTGTTGTAACCTGATATATGAAATTCACCATTCTTTAAAAAAAATATATATCGAAACCTTATCATAAAGATATTGAAATTTGTCATACACATTTTAAAACAAACATTAATTATAGACCATTTCTTTAAAAAAATGATAAAAATTTGTAAAACAATTAATTGTTTAATTTATTTAGCTAAATAATAGAATATTAATACTTAATCAATTTATTGAGTTACCCCTATACCCTTATATTAGCATATAATTTAACTGAATCATTTTTTCTTAGCAGAGACTAAATTTGCATATTCAAACCTTTTCCAGAATTAAGCCGACAGTAATAACTACTTCATCTCTCTCAAAATAAAAATAGTCTGTCATATAATTAGATTATCTAAGGCAATTAAGAAAGTAATAAACTGATTTTACAAAATTTAGAGTAAACGGCCATTTTGGTCCCTTAGGTTTGGTCACTTTTGCCACTTTAGTCCAAATTTGAAACCTTTTGCATCCGGGTCCCTGTGGTTTCAATTTTTTGCCGTTTTGGTTTAAAAATGAAATTAGCTCATACTTCTCAAATTAAATCCTGGTTTTTTGTCTTTTTCCTCAAGGGCAAAATGGTCATTATGAGTTTTATTATAACAAATTATTAATTAACCCATTCATTAACAATGTAATCACACTCGCACAAAACACACACACCAAACCCCCCAATTTCACCATTTCTAACACATCATGCTTATCTAAACCCTAATTTCAACAACCACCGCACAAATCACCGCCACCGCTTCACGGCGGAGGAAGAGCAATCCGATAGTGTTAAGCGGCAGGAGAGTAGTAAAACCGGATGGATTGTTGTGAAAAACGGGAGCATGAATTGGAATCATAATTCGGGTCTTTTGATTAACATGTTTTTACCGTTTTCAATCGAATCTAAGAAGAAGAAGAAGACTATTCAAACAAATTCATACAGTTACAATAACGTGAATAACGTTTCCGGAGTAAAATCATCGACGACGACGGATTTACTAGAGAAATCCGGTGACGATGACCGGAGGGAGTGGTGGAAGAAGTTTACAGATTCCGGTTACAGTGAAGGCTCTGGAATAACTAGTAGTAGTGGCGGAGAAAGTACCAGAAGGAATGGTAGCAGTGGCAGGCAGTGTTGTAGTAATCCCTAGTCACTAGTCGGGCGGCGGGGTGGGGACTAGCAATTAATCGGGATTAATCGGGGATTAATAAGAATTTATGGGGATTAATCAGGATTAATTTGATTAACCGGAGATTAATCAGTGATTAATCGGCACCTAATCGGGATTTTTACAACCATGGTGGCAGGTATGAATTATGAAAATTGAAAATTGGGGGAAAAGGGGATGATGATGGTGATTAGGTGATGTTGAGGAGGGGAATGGTGGCTGTGGTGAGTAGAAGGAGATGGTGGCTGTGGTCAGAAGGAGGTGTTGGAGGCGGTAGTGTTGAGGAGGGGATCGGTGGTGGCCGTTGGTGGTTCTGTGGTGGTCCTTGAACTGATTTGCAAGTTGTGGTCTAGGGTTTCAACTTAGACTGAAGATACAATTTTAAATAAGCAAAGGACTGGATATATATTAATGTTTTATTTTTTTATCTAAAATGACCATTTTGCCCCTGAGGAAAAGGACAAAATAGCAGGATTTTATAAGACAAATATGACCTGAATTCACTTTTGGATCAAAATAGCAATCAAACTGAAACCACAGTGACTCAGTTACAAAAGATTTGAGTTTTGGACTAAGTGACAAAAGTGACCAAGCCTCATGGACCAAAATGACAATCTACTCAAAAATTTAAATAATTACAGATATAGTTTAAAACAATTAAGTTATCGAGGGTATTTTTTTTAACAACAATCTAATCTACTATTCATTCTACAATAATGATTATCATGGAACTCAAACCCTCAATGAGAGAGACCCGCTTTATACACCTTAATCCGCTAATGGTTATCGAGTGCAATTAAAAAAGGCAAAAACCGTTTTTATAAATTTATATAATAAATTATATTATTATCAACTAAATCATTTAAAAATGAGTTAAATGTCATTTTAGTCCTTGTGGTTTTGGTCATTCTGCCAGTTTAGTCAAAATGTTTTATTTTTCACCTGTGGGTCCAAAAAGGTTTCACCGTTGCCATTTTAGTCCACTGGGTTAACTTCATCCATTTTTTCTGTTAACGAGAAGTGCAATTCGGTCATTTTATATGTAATTCTGTTAAATAGAAGGGCAATTTGGCCATATAAAATGATCGAATTGCCCTTCTCGTTATCACAAAAAATGGATGAAGTTAACCCAATGGACTAAAATGACAATGGTGAAACCTTTTTGGACCCATAGGCAAACAATGAAACCTTTGGACTAAACTGGTAAAATGGTCCAAACCACAGGGACTAAAATGACATTTAACTCTTAAAAAAAAACTCCACATAAAGTGGGTTTCGTTTGGCTGGCAAAAAAAATAAGAGTTAACTTCTATTTTGCTCCATGTGATTTGGTCATTTTAACGGTTTTGCCTCAATAGTTTAAAAATAGCCATTTCCCTCCCTGATTTTTCTAACTTATCGTCATTTTGCTCCCCATCTCTAACCCCATCCAAAAATCCATTAACTAGAAGGGTATTTTGGTAATTTTATAGATAAAAGGAAGAGCATGTAAGTCTTTTCATCTAAATAAACCTATAACTTGTTTATTTACATTTATATAAGTAATTCTTTTTGAAGAAATAGTGATGGAATTGACCTGAGTCAACCAGATCAGGGGTTTTGTCTCTGCATAAAAGGGTTTAATCCTCTCGTTGATTCGGGGGTTAGCTAGCTTTTTTCTCCGGTGGTCTCTGCAAAACAAAAGGCCGTTAGACTCGCCACAGGGAGAATGGGGGTTCTCTCCGTGACCACACTCCGGCGTGAGAATAAGTACAGTGATCTCGATGAAGAAGATGAAGTAGTAAAAGTGAGAGTGAAGTGAAAGTAACTTGTGAGATCATACCTGCAGTGCCTTCTTTATAACCGGTTTTGGGCGGAAATTGGTGTGACGGAGATAGTAACGGAAAGTGCTTTTCCGTTAGTTTTTTGCCTTCCGTTGATCTCCTCACACGGATCTTGGGTCGTGATCAACGGTTGGGTAGTTGCCACATGGAAAGTGGTTTTGGGTGGATCCTTCTCCAAGTTAGTGCCATCATCGTGATTTAGATGAGTGTCTAGGATTGTGCCATGTCATCTTCGATTATAACCGAATGGCCATCCACGATGAGTTTTAAGGCTCTCTAGAAGATCTACAGCTGTAAACCGCTATGTATTTGCCATGTGTGCAGTCTGTTGTAACATAAAAGGTTCTTTGTTCAAGTCTTGATTTTAGACGCGCCGAGATGTTTAGGATATTATCTTCAAGTCTAACTATTCCTTTGCGCGAGCCCACGCAAGGGTGTTAGTTGAATTTTTGTTACTCCTTTGCTCTGGCACGAGGTTATCGAAGACTGTTTTCTCCCACATCTTGTTTTAGAACCGTTGAACAGCCGCGCAGGGTATTGTTAAAGATGTTCTTGGGATAAGGCTATGATATGGTCCTATGCGTCTGCGCAAGGTTTTTGGGACCATACTCAATTATTATTGCTGTTTCTTTCCAAATCTTATTTAGGACCGCTGCGCGGCCGCACAGGGTCTTGTTTAGAATGTTTTTGGAATAAGGCTGTGGTATGGTCCTTTACGCCTGCGCAAGGTTTTTGGGACCATGCCCCTTCAAGTCCCCCAGTCCAGTGGTTCTTCTACGCAAGTAGATGGAGCGCTGGACTACATAAAATGAGGTGTGCGCTTTTTACTTTGAGAAGTGGCATGTTTGTTCAGCGCAAAGTATGAAGAATCTTCTTGTAGAAGATATTTCTATGCTTCTTCGAGTTAAGGTTTTCATGATTTCAAATTTTGAAAAATTTAACTCCTGGCAGGTGGCAGGTAAAAGGTACTGTGCTGATTGTTGACATGTGATGGTTAGACGCCAGGTTGTCACTTGTCAGACGTCAAACGTTAATTGGGCGTCGTCAAATGTGGTCTACACGCACGCGTGAGGCTGTTTCCTGTTCCCCACTCGCCCTTATTGTCTTGGTAACCGTGTTTTCCTGAAAAGGGGTTTTGCGGTTCTTGAGAGCATTAATGGCGATGGGTATATAAACCCTTTGAGTGACTTTTGTTTTTCATTAGTTGTTGTTGCATCCTTTCATCTTCTTCGATTTTTCTTTAAAGAGAAACCTGCAACTTTGACTTTTTCTTTATGTCTACCGGAGAACATCCCGAAGATTCTTCAGAAGACATGTCTGCTTTATTACCACCGTTGAAGTGGTCAAGGGAAATTTTTGATGGTCTGGTTCAGAACTTCAAGTTCCCCATGAGTTGGGGTGTGATGTATCCTGACGAGGGTCAGACGGCGGCCCAGGCTCCGGCCGGTTATATTACCCTTTTTTGGGACTACTTCACTGACGGTAACTTCCGATTACCAACTACAAGATTTGTTCTTGACGTTCTTGGTTACTATAAGTTCCATATTTCTCAGCTACACCCCATAGTTATGGTTCAGATTCAAAACTTTGAATTCCTTTGCCGGTCGATGCATATTGACCCGAAAATCAATCATTTTCGGGTATTTTATCAACTTCATTGCTCGCAAGGTTTTTATTCCTTTGCCTAACGTTCATCGGCCAAGAAGATCTTGTTGACCCCCCTAAATCTTTTCATGACTGGAAACCCAAGTTTTTCTTTATCAATGCTGGAGTGATTCCAATGAAGATGACCTTTAGGGGTGCAGAAGATATTGAGGTGGAGAATCTGAAGACTCCAGAGGCAGAGATTTGGTACCAGGACATGAAGGATATTCCTTCTATTGAACTTCCTGAGAGGGCCCTGGTTGCTGCTGGCATGAGTCTTCACTGGAAGATGGACCGTGAGGATAAGCCAGTGTACATGGAGTATGACATAAATAAGACTTGAGATCTTCCTACCTTTCTACCTTTTGTAAATTATGTGAACTTGTCATTGTTTTTGCTTTTGCAGTTGTTTCGTTGTATGTTGTTGCATACAAGAGGGAGAAAGGAAGAATGACAACCGTCCCGAAGGGTTCTGATGAAGAACTTTCGTATCATCAGATAATAAGGAATTTTGCACTTCCAAAGGCGAGGATCTAACGGCGCAACCTTCTACTGGTGCTGGTAAGTTTGTTTCAGATTTTTAGACAATATTGCAATATTACTCTTTGCTGTTTTGGCGCGTTGGGTAATATTGCAATATTTCTTTTGAATAGGCGAGCTGATTAATTTGGGCATAGGCGCTGAGAAGAAAAAGAAACGTGTGCCTGTTGCTGCAGCTGCTGCGCTTAAGAAGGCTGATGCACCAAAGGCAAAAATTGTCAAGGAAGAGAAGAAAGGTACGCGCCTCTTCCTTAAATCCCGGTGTGATTACGTAGTGGTGTCTGATACGTTAGAGGGTCTTGTGCCTGTAGTGTCACACCCCAACCGATGGCGGAAACATCGGGGTGCGGCACTAAGCGTTCAGATTTCTCAAAAGTTTCCATAACACTAGATATTTCGATATAGATTAAATAGATTCAAACATTGTCTAAAACGATCCATAATTCAAACACAAGTAGCATATTTAAAACATCAAATATTGTTTAAGTTTCTAGATTAACTAGGCGTGTGTTTTCTAGCAGCATCCTAGCTTGTTTTCCCATAGTTCCAGCATTCTATCATCCTGCAACATGTATTAAAATAAAGTCAATACAATAATGTACTGGCGAGTATACACATTTGAGTATATAGTATAATAGTGTAAAAAGACTCATATCCATCATGTAAACGATAAAATAGTTTCAGCCACGTTAGTGTTTGCAGTCCAAGTGATAGCCCAAGTGTCCCGATGCTTTAACCACTTTCCCAAGAATCAAGGAAAGCAAATAGAATCCTCCTAACAATACCCCCGAGAATAATGGGGAGGTGCATCTTCCTATAGCGCTACTATTGTTAAGGCAGAACTACACACAAGGATTAAACGTTCACATAGCATAAAGAATCAAGAATCAAAAATCACAAGTATCAAGTTTCACATTCACAGAGGATAGAGTTTAGATTCAAAAGTTCAAGTTTCAAGTTTCATAGAATACATGTTGCATCCCAAAAGTTTAAAACAAAAAGGGATCGAGTATACTCACAGTGATTGCTTAACAGTAGGGTTGTTATTGGATCAAAGGGAGCTCTTAGGATTAGCCTGATTAGAGTACAATAGATAAGCGTCGAGTAGAATAACGAGAATCATGGAAGGTGTAGGATTAGCCCCCTGATCGGATGGCCATCCGGACGGATGGTCATCCGGTCGGATGACATATGAATGGGACAGATTACCATCCGATCGGATGGTCATCCGGACGGATGGCCATTGGATCGAATGGTCATTCGATCAGTGTTGAAGGTTGTAAGTCACAAATCCCTTGATCGGATGGTCGTTCCATCGGACGGCAGTCCGATCGGATCGCCATTCGACTGATATGGGGTTTGTTCCTTTTTGCAACCTCGTAAAAGTTTCTAAGTTTATGGTTTAACGGTGACGACATGGTACGTTTTGAGACAATGGAAAACACCTCAAGGCTCAACTTATCTGATCGGATGGGAATCACCCCGTCCATTTTAGGTGTCTGTTCTTGACGGAGTTTATGTCGGAATCCGTACTCCGGTCACCTTCTCCGGCGATACCCATTTCCAAGTCGACTCTAGGCAAACCATCAAGTCTACAGCCCGTTTGGATCCTGATTCCACCGTATTTAAGTAAAGCTTTAAGAAAGATGAAGGAAACATGAGTTTTAGCTGAAAAGTCTAGATTTAGTAAATATTCGATGTAAAAACTCATGAAATTCCTTAGATATGAGCTAGATTTTGACTGGAAAGACGTCACACAACTGTTTGCCCAAACCGCCATGATGATGTCATCCTCAAGAGTTCAAATCTTAGAGATTTCACGGTGAAAAGTGTGATTTCAGAGGAGAATGATGTAGAGAATAGTACATAGATCAAAGATGTACAAGAATCAACTGTAAAACATACCGAAATCGCCGAGAAGTGGAAGAAAAGTGAGAGGGCGTGCGTCTGGTTGAAGGAGGCTGTCACATCAGTGAAAAATGATATGACAGGTCCTATTTATAGTGCAAGTGAGGAGTTAAGGCGGTATGGCACGGATCAGATGGTAGCTCGATCGAATGGCCCTCCGATCGGAGGGTCATCCGATCGGATTGCCATTCGGTCAATCCCATCCTTTCCACCTTCCCGTCTTTGGTTCATTTCGCAAGTTAGATTATGCGTTGCGTTGCGTATTATTGTGTAATAGTACTACCTACTAGATTATAACATTAACACAAAGTTTCCAAGTTTCCAAGTTTACACAAGTGTCAAGTCTCCAGTCCCTCGTTCAACCAACTCTCAAGTTTCACGAGCCTCAAGAGTCCAACACCAAGTATCAAGTATCAAGAATCAAGCCTCAAGCATCAAGAATCAAGTCCCAAAAATCAAGTATCAAGAATCTAGAATCAACTATCATATCATTAAGTATCAAGAATCAAGCGTCTATAGTTAAGTATTAAGAACCTAGCTTCAAAGGATTTAAGTGTCAAGTATCAACAAGATTCAAGTTTCATAGCATTAAGATTCACAAAGTATATAAAGAGTCAAGTCTCACATAGCATAGGGACCAAAATGGACAAAAGGTAAAAGTTCAGGGACGCAGGGCGTTACATGTAGTTGTTAGGAAACCCAAGCCAGAGCCCTAAGATATTGCGGATATCCCTTCCTCAAATCCTGAAGAACCTATTGATCTGGATTCAAGCCCCTAGCCGCTGGTGAGGACCAAGGTGGTGAAGAGGAAGCCTTAGAGCGAGGCTGTGGCGCAGCCTGCCAAGAAGGTTATCAGGAGGAGGATCGACAAGAAGGGCAACCTGGATGCGTTTGGTGCGAAGCTGTCTCCAGGTGTGTGTCTTTTTAACTTTTACTTCTCTTATACTTTATGTTAATATGACTTTTATTTTGCAGAAAAGCCTATTCATTTTGTTCTTGCGGAGGTATCGTCTGTTTTTAATGATGATCTCCCTCCTTCGCCACCTCATACGTCTATTAAAGAACAGTTGGAAGGTGCCAAGGCTGCCGGAGCGGAGGTAGAGAAGGTTGCTGAAGTGGAAAAACCTGAAGTTGAACCTGAGAAGCCTGTTGAAGTTGAGGCGGAGAAGTTATGGAAGTGGAGACTGTTGGCGTTGGTGTTACTAAGCCCAAGTCTCCTGAAGTTGTGGCGCATGAGCTAGAGAAAGGGAAATCGATCCAAGAAGATCCTGTGATATCCATCCCTTTTCTGCAACTACTTCTACTCCCAAGGACGATGTTGAGCAAAGCCCAGCTGGTGTGGATCAGGGCTTTATTTACCATGATGAAGAAGATTCTCCTATCCGCCCGGAGGAAACTCCGGGGGATTACTATTACAGATCTTATTCAGAGAGGAGAGCTTCTGAGATTCATGCGCCGGTTTGGAAGCTTAAACAAGGCGACACCTTTTCTGACTGGCAGATTTGCCAAGATTGGTTGCAGGGTGTGTTTCCTCCCGCTGAAGTTAAATTCCATGAGGAGCGCTCTCATGATCAAACCTATCATGCTTATCTTGAAGAAACTGCCAGCTCAACTTCCACCACCCACCGAATAGTGCGCGAATGGTGCAACACGCACAAAGAGTGGGTTGCCTTTGAAGCATTTAAGCAGGAGGTTGGTGAAGAGAATGCGAAGGTTGCCCTGTTAAGGGCTAAGTTGGAGGCTGATCAAGCCAAATTTGAGAGCGAGCAGAAGACAGAAGAATGGTCTACTGCGGGTTGGAAAAGAAAAGCTGAGTCTGAAGCTGCTCTTCTCTCAGAGGAGCGAAAGCGTTGGAGAGAAATTTGTGAAAAGGACAACAATGAGAAGATGGGTCTCCAGAACAACATTAACAATCTCAAGGCGGAGATTGAAAGGTTAAAGAAGGAGAAGACAGAGGCTGAAGCAGCCCGTGATGAGGCTCGTTTCCACATGGAGAGAAGCAAGCAAAGAGAGGTACAAACCTTCGCTACTCTTGCCCTTAGAAATAAGGAGATAGAAGAACTCACTTCGTTATTATCTGATCAGGAACAAGCGAAGGCGGAGCTTGAGTCTACTAAAAAAGACTTGCAGCTTGAGTGGGTTGAGAAAGCGGAGACCTCCCGCCGTCTAGCCGAAACTGAAGAGAAGTTAGAAAATTCTGAAACTGCTCGTGCGACGGCGAAGAGTCTGGTTGAACCTCTGAAGGATGATATGCTCTGGATGAAGCATCATGGGATTATAAATGTGAGTGTGAACTACTTGTAATATTTCTCATAAACTTGCACATCTTCTTATTGTGATTTGTTGTATTGCGCAGGTTGCAAATTCAATTCTTAACTCCATTGACTTGGATCAGACTATTGCTAACCTGATGGTCACGACGCGCAATGATGGATAAAATCAGGGTTATGAAGAATGTACCCAACATGTGAATGACGCGTTGAAGGTTAACTGGGAAAACAGTAGATCTGCCACGCGTGGAGTTAATACAGAGGCTGCCCATGCTGCTGCAAAGATGGAGTACAACCATTTGCGCTTTCCAGTAATGGACTTGGTTACTGCTGCGCTTCAGTCTGACGACTTTGTGGCGCAACTGAAGGACATTCTCCCAGATGATGATGAAGATCTAAAGTAGGTTGTCTTGTACTTTTTGTGGTTGTTGAACATGTTGAATAGGTTTGGGATGTGGATCCCGTTTGACAGTTTGTTAATTCGCTGTTGCGCAAGTAACTTTGCTTATGCAATGCTGTGCATGTAAATTTTTGTGTTAATGCGCTGCTGCGCAAGTAACTTTCTAAATGTATGGTATGTTTTAATTAAAATGTTTTGCATGAGTACAATTACTTTGTTTAGGTAAGGCGAATAAAGATGGTATAAAGCTCATGTGTGAACGTAGGACTGGACCTTGCGCGGTACCTATGACCGCGGACCGTTCATGAGACTTGTGTTAGGTTACCCTAGTGTTTTTGCGCTTACCAAAAGAAATTGCATGCATTTGTAATAAAACATAGGGGTAATGTAACGAACTTTGATTCGGCTAGGGCGCAGAGGCCTTGTGTTACAAAGTTGCTAGGATAAATAATGAAACTTAAGTTACTGCGCATGTATATAGTCCTTGTGCCATAAGTTGGTAAGTTGGAGAACCTGCCAAATATGAAGGGAACTATGATTACATGCGCGTTGATCTGCCTTGGACTTTTAAGCTTGTTTAGTTTTTTTGTTACTTGGCCCCTCGTCTCCATGCGTGATCTGCTTGATTTCTTTGCGCACGTTCTGAACTAGATGGGTAAGTTCCCCACTCTTAAGCGCTTTCTCTATTTTCGTGCGGAGATTGATGCAGTTGTTCGTGGTGTGGCCATTATCTTTGTGGTGCTCGCAGTAGAGGTTTGGATCTTGCCCTCTTTTGTTTTTCATCGGCGGTAGTGTTTTGAATTGGTAATCTTCGTTGCTAAGTACCTCCGCCGGTGTCTTGGTAAGAGGTGTCCATTGCCTTTCGCGGTTTTCTTGCTTGGCTTCATTTTGAGCTGTGATCTTGTTGATTGTCGCGCGGGCGTCGTCTGAAGAGTATGCGCTTGAAGCTGAGTCTTTCTAACTTTTCTTGAACTTCCTACCACTGCTTCCGCTCATGTCTTGAGGACTATTATGGGGAATTGGTGGTCTGTTGGAACTTAAATTACGCACTGTTTGAGCGTAGACTTTGGCTGCTGCCATCAACTTTTCCCAACTTTTCGGCAAACCTTCAGTCCCTGACAACACTTTGATCATATTATCGCATCTTACTACGTATTTGAATTGTGCACAGATTAAGTGCTCATGCACGTCACCGATTTCCAACACTTCTTTGTTCTATCTTGTGATGAAGTCTTCCAAGCTTTCATCGTCCCTCCACCAGATGTTCATGATATCCGCGGAGTCTCGAATGGATCTGTGCTGCTGACTAAAATGGACCAGGAACTTTTCCTTCAATTCAACCCAGGATGTTAACTTACCCACTAGTTGATTGTCAAACCACAGACGCGCGACACCTGTTAGGGTCTGGACAAACAAGTGGCACCACATAGGTAGTGTCCATCCACCAACTAACCCTGTGCTAGTGAACACGCGCAGGTGATCGTCAGGATCTGATAATCCATTGAACTTCCCAATATTTGAAGGCAGTTTTGCCCGCTCAAGGGGAGCGAGTGCAATTTCTTTGACAAACTTTGAGTTTTTCGCAGCTTCTACTGGTCGGTAAATCAATTTGTAATCATACTGTGACAACTCGTATTTCAAACTTTTCTTTATACTTTGATGTAACCAGTGTGGACGTTATGTGATTATGTGACTATGTGATTTTAATGGAATGTATGTTTTATCTTTTATGTGGATTGTGTAATATAAGTATGTGAAATGTGATTACACAACATGAACTCAATCGCACAACCTCAACCCGATTGCACAAGTCCTTTTTGGAACGCACACTTTTGCACTCGAACCACAATGTAACACCCCGAAAATATAAAACTTTATACTAAAATTATAAAGTATAAATAAATGAGAATTTACCAACTAGGAATTTAACCTAGTTAACTAAAAGTCTAGAAATAACATGAAATAGGGTTAAATAACCAAAACTATATGTTAAATAAAAAGTGAGGGACCAAAGATGATAAAAGTGAAACTTGTGTTGTAGAATTTGATAAAAATAAAAACCAAACACCCCACTTGGGGGCTGGTCGATCAAGAACAAGCAGGGGGGGCGACACCCCCATTCTAAAACTCTATCACACACAAAATCAGTAAATTGAAGGCTCAATCCAAGTCGGAATCGAATTTAAAGCTTAGAATCGTGATCCTCATTGCAAGAGGATTATAAGGTATGTAAAATCTGATGAAATCTCTAAACTTGAAATTCTCATGATTTTGGAAAATCCGAAATCAGATGTTGCATGTGTGTTATTTGGTTAGATTAGGGATGATATAGTGTCTAGAAGTGAAACCTAGACAACTACATGTGAAATCATGTTAAAATTCAGGGAATTCCATGAACACCTTGAAGGTGGGTTGTGGGTTTTACAAGATAATGATGAACATTAGGGTTTAGAATGATTATCCTAGTGTAATTTGATTATAGAAAGTGATTCCAGAAAGGTATGACGTTTAAATACTATATGAGGGCTTTATTGTTGTCAAGTTAGCTAATTAGCAAGCTATGAAATTGAATACGAAAGATATAAATAAATTCTGCCTATGAAGTGTCTGTTGAAATGCCTCAAAGAAGGCTTGAAACTAGAATTTTGTAGTTAAAACACCTAATTGTGATGTTTTGGCTATTATGCGAAATGTGATTACAAAGAGTTCTAAATGTGATAAAATTGAACTCTATAGGAAAGGATACCGGAACGTCAAGTGGACAAGCCGGTGGCGATTCGCGGTTGAAGGGTGTGCACTAAGGTATGTAACTTGACCTGTTACACTAAGTAGATTTTGATGATTATATAATGCGTAATTGAATTTTTGAATAAGAGTTGTTTTGAATTAAGCGGTGAAGTCGCTATATTGAATGATTAGTCAAATTGGTTGGAACTCGTTGGTAGTCGTCATATGGGAGGATTCCTTAGACGAGCCAACGGGTCGAATAATCAAGTAAAGCATGGTTAATGCTCCGGAATATGATGGATTGATCCTTGATATAGGTTAATACATAACATGTTAGAAATACGAGAATTTACAGTATTGGTTTGTTAGAAAAGTGAAATCCGGGAGTTGGGTTTAAGTAAAATGAACAAAACAAACGAAGTATGGATTTCCAGGAACTACCGTAAGTTATGGTAGTACCGTAACTTACGGTAGGGGACAGGTGTTTACGGCAGATCTCTCCTGGTTTACGGTGATCCAGGAAATTCCATATCCTACCGTAACTTACGGTGACACCGTAAGTTACGGTGGAACCAGAAAACAAAACAATAATTTATTAATCAAAATTTGATGTTGAATATTGTATTTATGCACTATATAACAATGTCAGAACTAATGTTTTAAAGGTTTTGACCATAGGTAACAAGGTGGATCTTACGGATGACGGTCAAGTGAATGATGAAGAACCGAACACGATTTTTTAAGCTTCCGCAATGTTTTAATCATACTTAGACTTTGTTCTTGGGTTGTAAACAATTTCTTAAACAATTTTGAATGTTCCAACTTAGTCACTAATTGACTAAGGTTATGCTACTTATGAAAACTTATGTTAATTTAGTATCTTTTGGTATAAAAATGTATAAAATTTGTAAAAAAAAAATTTAAGGGTGTAATCAGAGCTTAAGGTTGTCAACAAAGTGTTCGGTTCAAGCTTGATTGATCGTCCGGTAAGAATTAATTTATTATGTTAGTAGATTATACCTTATGTAAGTATGAGAAATAAATTGAGATGCATGGGAAGAGTGTGTTAACACACTCAAACCCGGAAAGTGCATTAAGTGTGAACGGTTAAAGCAAGTTAGGAACTTGGCTAAACCGAAACAAATGAAGCAATATTATAAATGAAATGTTTAATGTTTAAATGTAAACATTTCAGCTTCAAGATGTCTGATGGGAATGATGATAATCCGGTGCAAAAAAGCACCGAACAAATGAAAGAGACAATTGCCGAAGAGGTAGGAAAGGCAATTGAAGGAAGTCTATCCGGATTTATAGACAAAATCCAAAATACGGTGTTGTCGCTTGTTGAAGAGCGAGTTAAAAGGTTGGAGGATATTGTCAACCTTATGAAGGAGAAAACGGGAGAACGCAAAGGGTGTTCGTACAAAGAATTCATGGCATGTAAACCGCCAATCTATAATGGGGAGGTTGACCCGATAATTTGTCAAAGATGGATAAGTGATGTTGAAGGAGTGTTTGAGCGAACCCATTGTGACGTAGGTGACTTTGTTGCTTACGGAACGGGTCAATTGAGAAATCAAGCCAAGGATTGGTGGGATAACAAAAAGAAGGAAATGGGAGCCGAAGCGGCGAGGGCTATGACCTGGGACGAGTTTAAGGTAACATTCCTTAAACACCACAGTCCCAAAGCGGTTATTAACAGAATCAAAGAAGAATTCATCCAGCTGAGACAAAAGGGTGAAACAATTGATAAGATCACGGGTATCTTCATGGATAAGCTAAGATTTTGTGACGAGTTAGTCACCACTGAAGAGCAAAAGATATACTACTATTACAACATGCTGAGTGCCGAGTACCGGGAATTTATGACTCCGTCAAAATACGAAACCCTCACGGAGATTATCAACACCGCCCGGGAGCGGGAAATCGAGTTAAAGAAACAAGTGGAGAGAGGTGAACGAAGGGCACAGGATGTGAATCCAAGCCCTACAAAGAAAGCTAGAACTACGGAATCGGGAAAGAAAGTGGATGCTAAAGGCGGGTCGCCGAGTTGCAAAGTGTGTGGTAAAGGGCATAAAGGCGAGTGCCGCTTCAAAGACAAGCCGTGCCCGGTATGTGGGAAGACGGGGCACACCGCATCACTATGTCCCGGGAAATTTTCTGTTTGCTACAAGTGTTATCAACCCGGTCACAAGAAATCTGAATGCCCCGAGTTGGTGGGAAAGAGAGACACAAAAGAGTCTCCAACAGAAGCTCCCAAAGCGAAGGCTAGGTCCTTCCAACTTACCGCGGCTGAAGCAAAGATAGAACCCGATGTGGTTTCAGGTATATTCACAATTAACTCAATTCCAGCACGTGTATTGTTTGATACGGGTGCGAATAAATCCTTCATTTTGCATGGATTTATTCAACATCCTTCATTTGTATTGACGAAATTACCTGTGCCCTTAGAAGTTGAAATAGGGGACAATAAAAGTTTTATAGTTTGTGATGTTTGTCGAGGCTGCAAATTAAGCATCGACGATGAGGAATACTTGATAGACCTAATTCCGATGTCAATGGGGGAATTTCAAGTAGTCGTTGGGATGGATTGGCTAGCCCAGCACCATGCAAAAGTCGTGTGTTTCCGTAAGGAGATAAAACTAACATCTCCGAACGGGAAACACGTCACCATTTATGGCGAAAAAGGAGGCAACCCCATAGTGTGCTCAATGTTGAAAGCCCACAAACTTATGAAGCGAGGATGCAAGGCATTTATGATATACGCGAATGAGCCCGAGAAAGAATCACGAAAGATTGAAGATGTACCGGTAGTACGAGATTATGAAGATGTGTTTCCGGAGGATTTACCGGGGATACCACCTGAACGGGAAGTAGAGTTCGGGATCGAATTGATTCCGGGCGCAAAACCCGTAGCAAAGGCCCCGTATCGACTCGCACCGTCGGAATTACAAGAGTTGATGTCCCAAATTCAAGACCTGCTTGACAAGGGATTCATAAGGCCGAGTGTGTCTCCTTGGGGCGCACCGGTATTGTTCGTGAGAAAGAAGGACGGGAGCATGCGTATGTGTATCGATTACCGAGAGTTAAACAAACTCACGGTAAAGAACCGATACCCGCTCCCGAGGATAGATGATTTATTCGATCAATTACAAGGTGCGAATTGGTTTTCAAAAATTGACCTTAGATCGGGGTATCACCAACTAAAGGTCAAGGAAGAAGATGTGCCGAAGACGGCTTTCCGCATAAGATACGGACATTACGAATTCCTCGTGATGTCATTTGGGCTAACAAATGCACCCGCAGCTTTCATGGACCTCATGAACCGGGTTTGCAAGCCAATGTTGGATAAGTCGGTCATCGTGTTTATCGATGATATTTTGGTATATTCGAAAAGTGAAGCTGAACACGCACACCATTTACAAGAAGAGTTAGAGACACTTAGACGAGAAAGGCTGTATGCGAAATTCTCTAAGTGTGCCTTTTGGTTACGAGAGGTACAATTCCTTGGCCATGTCATAAGTGCCGACGAAGTTTTGGTGGATCCGTCAAAGATAGAGGCTGTGTCAAAATGGAATCCCCCGAAGAACCCTTCGGAAATTAGAAGCTTTTTGGGGCTTGCGGGATACTATAGGAGATTCATTCAAGATTTCTCCAAGATTGCGTCACCGCTAACAAAGCTAACTCAAAAGAAAGAAAAGTTTATTTGGGGTGTCGATCAAGAAAAAGCGTTTCAAACGCTAAAGGAGAAGTTAACTCAAGCTCCGGTACTGACATTTCCGGACGGATTCGAAGACATGGTGGTTTATTCGGATGCTTCACTATCGGGGCTCGGTTGCGTGTTGATGCAACGGGGCAAGGTAATAGCCTATGCCTCGAGACAATTGAAGATACACGAGAAGAAATATCCCACGCACGATCTCGAGTTGGCTGCGGTGGTATTTGCATTAAAAATATGGAGGCACTACTTGTATGGGGCAAAGTGCACTATATTCACCGACCACAAGAGTTTGAAATACTTCTTCGATCAGAAGGAGTTAAATATGAGACAAAGGCGATGGTTGGAAATGGTGAAAGACTATGATTGTGAAATACATTATCACCCCGGGAAGGCTAATGTGGTGGCGGATGCTCTGAGCAGAAAAGCGGACTATGTCCCAATACGAGTAAGATCGATGCAACTCGTGGTGACCTCGGGTATACTTGAACGTATTCGAGAGGCGCAATTAGAAGCAATGAAAGAAGAGAATTGGAAGAAAGAAAGAATAATCGGTCAATTAAAAGATTTGTCGGATGGAAATAACGGGTTGAAGACTCGATCCGGAAGGATATGGGTCCCACATACTTGTGGAGTGAAGGCGCTTCTACTTAATGAAGCTCATAAATCCCGTTATTCAATTCATCCGGGTGTGACCAAGATGTACAATGATTTGAAACAAAATTATTGGTGGCCCGGAATGAAGAGGGATGTGGCGAAGTATGTGGAAAAATGCTTGACATGTTTACAAGTCAAGGCGGAGCATCAGAAACCATACGGCAAACTCCAACCGTTAGAAATTCCGGTTTGGAAATGGGAACATATCACAATGGACCTACTGACCAAGTTGCCTAAAACGAATCGTGGTTTTGATGCCATATGGGTAGTGGTAGATAGATTGACGAAAAGTGCTCACTTCATTCCAATCCGTGAGACTTATACGTCAGAAAAGATGTCAGAGGTTTACACGAATGAAATAATAGCACGTCATGGGGTGCCGGTATCCATCGTGTCTGATAGGGATACCCGGTTTACTTCAAATTTCTGGCGAGATTTCCAAGAGCAAATAGGAACCAAATTGTTCATTAGCACTGCGTACCATCCCCAAACGGATGGACAGAGTGAAAGAACGATACAAACATTGGGGGACATGCTACGGGCGTGTATAATCGACTTTGGAGGAAGTTGGGATGTTCACCTACCGTTAGTCGAGTTTTCGTATAATAACAGCTACCAATCTAGTATTAAGATGGCACCGTACGAAATGCTTTATGGTAGGAAGTGTCGAACCCCGGTATGTTGGGGTGAAGTAGGTCCACGTGAACTCGCTCATCAAGATATAGTACGAGCTACGAATGAAAAGATCGATATAGTTCGGGCACATTTGAAAGCGGCTCAAGACAGACAAAAGGCGTATGTTGATAAAAGGAAAAGGCCAATCGAATTCCAGGTTGGTGACATGGTCATGCTAAAAGTTTCCCCTTGGAAGGGCGTTATTAGATTCAGAAAAAGGGGAAAGCTAAGCCTGAGGTTTATTGGGCCATTTAAAATTATCGGAAAGGTTGGCAAGGTAGCTTACCGCCTTGAGTTACCCGAGGAACTAAGTGGGATTCATGGCACGTTTCACGTGTCACAATTAAGGAAGTGCCTCGCAGACGAAACGACCTATATCCATTACGATGATATCGAAGTGGATAATAGTCTGAATTATGTGGTGAGACCGGTGGAGATTTTAGATCGAAAGGTCAAACATTTACGAAATAAACAAATTGACCAAGTCAAAGTCAAATGGGAGCATAGGAAAGGTTCGGACACTACGTGGGAGTCCGAATAGGAGATGCGACGTCTTCACCCTACATTATTTGGTACGTACTTCGGTTTTGGGGACGAAACCCTTCGGTTTCGGGGACGAAACCCTTCGGTTTCGGTTTCGGTTTCATGCGACAACATGAACTCAATCGCACAACCTCAACCCGATTGCACAAGTCCTTTTTGGAACGCACACTTTTGCACTCGAACCACAATGTAACACCCTGAAAATATAAAACTTTATACTAAAATTATAAAGTATAAATAAATGAGAATTTACCAACTAGGAATTTAACCTAGTTAACTAAAAGTCTAGAAATAACATGAAATAGAGTTAAATAACCAAAACTATATGTTAAATAAAAAGTGAGTACCTTTTCGAACCAGGAATTTAACCTAGTTACCTACAGTTCCTTCTCGAACTAGTGTGTACCTTCACGACCTTCATGGACTGTCGACCTAGTACCTTCAGTGGTACAGAAGGAGCTGTAGGTCTTCTCCACTGGTTCGAGAAGATCGAGTCTGTCTTTAAGATGTGTGAATGCCCTGAGGCTCTTAGGGTAAAATTTGCTACTGGAACACTCGAAGGTGCTGCGTTGTCATGGTGGAACGCGCAAGTACAAATGCTAGGGTTGGCAGCTGCTAATGCCACCCCATGGAACGACTTCAAAGATTTGATCAAAGAGGAGTACTGTCATCGCGACGACATTCACAAGCTAGAGGTGGAGTTTTACAATTTGAAGATGACGGGGTCTGAAATCAAGGCGTATACGAAGAGATCGAATGAATTGGCTGTATTGTGCCCTAATATGGTGGATCCTCCTATAAAACGTATCGAGCTGTACCTCAAGGGTTTAGTGCCAGAGATTCAGAGCCATGTGACTGCAGCTAACCTCCCTACAATCCAGTAAGTCATACGACTGTCTCATCGTCTCACTAATCAGGCAGTTGAGCAGAACAAGCTACCTAAGCGTATTAGCGCCACTACTTCTGATGCTCCTAGCGACAACAAGCACAAATGGGATGGAAATTTAAGAAAAGGTTCTACTTCTGTTCAGTCTCAGCAGCGAAGGACTGACGACTACAAGAGCCCAGGTCAGCAGTCTTCTGGGAATCAGGGACAGGGTGGGTACAAGGGAAACCACCCTAAGTGCAATCGATGTAACATGCACCACAGCGGGCCGTGCAATAAGGGTCGTTGTCATAGATGTAACAAGCTTGGTCACGCAGCGAAGGATTGCAGGAGCCCATATCCTGCGAATCAGAATCGTCAATAGCAGCCACAAGCTCCACAGAACCACCAGCAGCAGCAACAGCAGGGTAATAAGGGATGTTTTCAGTGTGGTGCTGAGGGTCACTTCAAGAGAAACGGTCCACAGTTGAACCAGAATCAGAACAACAGCAACAACCAGGGGAATGGAAACAACACAGATAACAATGACGGCAACGGTGCCAGAGGACGTGTTTTCGTGATCGGTCAGGGTGATGCAAGGAACTATCCCAATGTTGTAACGGGTAAGTTCCTACTGGACGACTTCTATGTTTCTATTTTATTCGATTCGGGTGCCGATACTAGTTATGTGTCCTTAAAAGTTAGTCAGATGCTTAAGCGTACCCCAATTCCCTTAAACACCAAGCATGTTGTAGAACTAGCAAATGGTAAAAATCTTGAGGCCACACACATAGTTAAGGGTTGTAATCTTGTTCTTGCTGATCAGACCCTCTCTGTCGACCTCATTTCTATCGTTCTTGGTAGCTTCGACGTTGTCATTGGGATGGATTGGTTATCTCAACATCAAGCAGAAATTCTTTGCAAGGAGAAAATTGTCCGCATCCCTCGTTCTGGTGAAGAACCTCTCCTGATTCGTGGTGACAAGAGTGGTGCAGTAGTAGGCATCATATCCTTCCTTAAGGCCCAGAAGTGCTTACGAAAGGGCTACACAGCTATTCTAGCCCTCGTTACTGACACCTCAGCAAAGGAAAAGAAGATAGGAGACATCCCGATTGTACGCGACTTCCCTGAGGAATTACCTGGTCTTCCGCCTCATCGTCAGGTCAAGTTTTAAATCAAGCTAGCTCCTGGAGCAGTGCCTATAGCTCGTGCACCTTATCGCTTAGCCCCATTAGAACTAGAAGAGTTGTCTACGCAACTACAAGAGCTCTTGGACAAGGGTTTTATTCGTCCTAGCTCTTCGCCATGGGGAGTTCCAGTCTTGTTTGTGAAGAAGAAAGACGGTACCTTTCGAATGTGTATTGACTATCGCGAACTCAACAAGGTGACCGTGAAGAATCGTTATCCTCTCCCCGCGTATTGATGACTTGTTCGACCAGTTGCAAGGGTCGAGCTTCTACTCAAAGATCGATCTGAGATCAGGCTATCATCAGCTGAGAGTCCGAGATGAGGACATCTCCAAAACAGCATTCAGGACTCGTTACGGGCACTACGAGTTTCTGGTTATGCCTTTTGGGTTGACAAACGCACCTGCGGTCTTCATGGATCTTATGAACCGAGTGTGCAAACCCTATCTGGATAAGTTCGTTATTGTTTTCATTGACGACATCCTGATCTATTCCAAGAGTCAGGAGGAACACGAGCGCCATCTACGACTCATTCTGGAACTTCTTCGAACAGAACAACTGTATGCTAAGTTCTTGAAATGTGACTTCTGGCTTCGTGAAGTCCATTTTCTAGGCCACGTGATTAATGAGGATGGGATTCACGTTGATCCATCCAAGGTTGACTCGATCAGAAATTGGCCTGCACCTCGAACACCAACTGAAATCCGTCAATTCTTGGGTTTGGCGGGTTACTACAGAAGGTTTATCAAGGATTTCTCCAAGATTGCGCAGCCTCTCACTGTTCTTACTCAGAAGGGTGTCACCTACCGTTGGGGTGATGCTCAGTAATCCGCATTCCAGCAGCTGAAGTTGAAGCTTTGTAGCGCACCTATTCTCTCATTTCCTGAGGGCACAGAAGATTTCGTGGTTTATTGTGACGCATCAATCCAAGGACTTGGTTGTGTGTTGATGCAACGTGAAAAAGTCATTGCTTACACATCACGCCAACTTAAAGTTCACGAAAAGAACTACACTACTCATGACTTGGAGTTGGGAGCAGTAGTGTTTGCTCTTAAGATATGGAGACATTACTTGCACGGTACCAAGTGCACCATTTACACTGATCACAAGAGTCTCAAGCATATCTTCGACCAGAAGGAGTTGAACATGCGACAGCGTCGATGGGTCAAACTTCTTAACGACTACGAATGCGCCATCAAGTACCATCCAGGCAAAGCCAATGTGGTGGCTGACGCCCTCAGTCGTAAGGAAACAAAACCTAAGCGTGTACGTACGTTACAACTTACCATCCACTCTAGTCTTCCTGCCCAAATTCGTGATGCTCAGATCGAAGCGTTGAAAGAAGAGAACATCAGGGCTGAGTCCCTGCGAGGATCGAAGAAACGATTAGAACTAAGGGAAGACTATGCTTACTACGTGGCGGGGCGCATCTGAGTCCTATTTTATGGGAATCTGCGTGAGCTTGTGATGGATGAAGCTCACAAGTCTCGTTACTCAGTACATCCTGGTTCAGATAAGATGTACCACGATCTTAAGACTACATACTGGTGGCCACACATGAAAGCTAACATAGCAACCTACGTTAGTAAATGCTTGACTTGTGCGAGAGTCAAGGTTGAATACCAGAAACCATCAGGCCTACTTCAACAACCAGAGATCCCGACATGGAAATGGGAGCAATTTCCATGGACTTTATTACTGGCCTACCTAGATCTCAACGAGGAAACGATACCATTTGGGTGATCGTGGATCGATTAACCAAGTCTGCACACTTCCTGGCTATTAAGGAAACGGAAAAGTTTTCCACTCTAGCAGACGTCTACCTGAAGGAAATAGTTTCGAGGCACGGGGTACCAACCTCCATCATTTCGGATCGTGACTCACGTTTTACCTCTGAATTGTGGCAAGCGATGCATAAATCCTTTGGCTCTCGATTAGACATGAGCACAGCATATCATCCACAGACGGATGGGCAGTCTGAGGGCACCATTCAAACCCTTGAAGACATGCTTCGAGCATGTGTAATCGACTTTGGTAACGGCTGGGAAAGACACCTCCCGTTAGTGGAGTTTTCGTATAACAACAGTTACCACACCAGTATCCAGGCTGCTCCATTCGAGGCATTGTATGGACGGAAGTGCCGATCACCTCTTTGTTGGGCAAAGGTTGGCGATAGCCAAATCACTGGCCCAGAACTCGTCGTAGACATAACAGAGAAGATTGCTCAGATATGACAACGAATGGCGGCAGCTCGTGACTGTCAGAAAAGCTATGCTGATAAGCGCAGGAAACCACTCGAGTTCCAGGTTGGGGATCGAGTGCTACTAAAAGTCTCACATTGGAAAGGTGTGGTTCGTTTTGGTAAACGAGGCAAGCTAAATCCACGTTATGTTGGACCTTTCGAAATCACAGAGAAAATAGGCAAGGTGGCCTACAAACTGAACCTACCTGAAGAACTCAGCGGAGTTCACAACGTATTCCACGTGTCAAATCTGAAGAAGTGTCTGTCAGATGAGACACTCATAGTTCCTCTCAAGGAACTCACCATCGACGATCAGCTGCGATTCGTCGAGGAACCAGTAGAGATTACCGACCGAGACGTTAAGGTTCTCAAACGTACCAGAATACCCCTTGTTCGAGTTCATTGGAACTCCCGTCGTGGCCCAGAGTTTACCTGGGAACGAGAAGACCAAATGAAAGACAAGTATCCCCAATTGTTCGAGAAAAGCGAAACCACTACTGAGGCTGAAGCTACTGCGGAATTTCAGGACGAAATTCCAAACCAACGGGGGAAGGATGTGACACCCCAAGAAAACCAGGAAACCATGCAACCTAACTAGCTTCCTCAGTAGCAACGTGCTAAATTTCGGGACGAAATTTATTTCAACTTGGCGATGATGTGACAACTCGTATTTCAAACTTTTCTTTATACTTTGATGTAACCAGTGTGGACGTTATGTGATTATGTGACTATGTGATTTTAATGGAATGTATGTTTTATCTTTTATGTGGATTGTGTAATATAAGTATGTGAAATGTGATTGCACAACATGAACTCAATCGCACAACCTCAACCCGATTGCACAAGTCCTTTTTGGGCCGCACACTTTTGCACTCGAACCACAACGGCAACCCGTAATGGGCTCGGCCCATTCCATTTGTTGCACATAACCCCATGAGGAGGGAGTATACTCCTCATTACTTGCAAAACACAACACACACCAAACCCTAGTTCTCTCCTCCCTCTCTCTCGAAGCCGACAGCATCCCCATCCCTCTTCTTCGAAGCTTTCTTGTTTGGATCACCCCTGCTTTACCTTCTAACCGGTTAGTGATTCATGGTCATTGTTTGTTAGATGATATTACGATTCCATGATTTGATGTAATAGCTAGGGTTGTTTACATGATGAATGATTCTTGATGTGGTGGTAATGTATGAACAAGTGATATACATAATTGATTGATGCCTTTAAATGATCGAACCGAACTTATATGATGATTGTGAAACTAGTGTCGATTTGGAATTAGGGTTTATGTGTTAATATGAATCGGGTTTGCATGTTGTTGAACTAGAATCGAGTAGATGTTAACCGGCCTTTATGTTCTTGTTTTCGGATTGTTGCTTGATGAATATTGCATCTTAACGATTAACCAAACTAATTGATTCAATAAGGATTAAGATGGGTTGTTATGATTAGATGAATTGTTAGGGTTCATGTGAATCTAATGATAAACGTTCGATTTGATCGATGGAGACAAACTTGGAAACTGTTAGTATGTTTTTGATCGACTGGATAGGGAATAGGAAACTGTTAGAATTGATTGTAACTGATTGCATGAATTTAGGAAAGATTTACTCAGTCACACAAGGCTAGTCGCACAAGATCAGATCATACAAGATCTGATCTGATCGTACAAGCTCTGGTTGCACAAGTGTAGTTGCACAAGCTAGGTACAACCCATAAAGCATAGTGTACAACCTAGAACTGTATGATCGCACAAGACAAGTGGATCGCACAAGATGGTGCCGATCGCACAAGTCTTGGGCCACACACATCTGTTGAACCTAATTATGTTGTTGGGCCTTAAAGCCCAAAACTCAGTCGCACAAAATACTTGTAATCGTACAAGTTGATCTGGGCCACACAAGACCAAATGGACCGCACAAGTTGAATTATGTTTATTTGTTTGGGCCATGTATATGCTAGATTGCTTATGGGTCGGGTTGTTTCAGTCGCACAACCCGTTGTGAGTCGCACAAGTTGTGCTGGACGCACAACAGGTTGGGCCGAATAAATTGGGCTTCAATTAGTGAAGCGCACAAGGCTGTTGGATCATTGAACTTGTACGAGCCCAATCATTTGAGTCGCACAAGTTCGGATATGATATATGCTTGACTGTTAACGTGTTGAATATGTTTGCCATGATCATTACGTGTTATAACCTGTTAGTTTATGTGTAAAACTTATGTGCACTACTTGAACCTAGACCTGACTTGTATGGTAACCATGTTAGGACGTGGTTGACCACAAATAGCTCAAGTGAACTTTTTTCGTGTATCTGCCGAGCTAACCTAAGGTGAGTTCACACTTTCTACAAGGCATGGGATTCCCGGTGGTTTGGGAATGGGTTAAGAAACTAAAATGGAACCTGCATATTCTCCTTGGGTAGAATATGTACCTCCATCCTCCATGGGAAGGATGACAACATTAAACCTGCGTATTCTCCTTGGGTAGATTACGTACCTCCGTCCTCCATAGGAAGGACGACAACATATAACTTACTAGACAAAACTCTATCATGAAGTCTCTCATTTTTATATCGACTTAATCGCCGGGCCAATGGCGAGCGGGTCATTAGTTAAATAGCGCTATTAGGTTTGACATGCCTCACACCGTGCCGCAGAGGACGGTAGTGGACTAATGGATCTGGGCACTTAGTCAATGATGATAGACATTGACGAAGGGCACAACATGACTCAGTCAGTTGTCAATATGGTAACGGGTCTAGTGGTTAACATGGGGTAGCCCCCACTGGTTATGGTTTGGGAAACAAGGAATTGGTTAACTTATGGTTTACGAATGAACTTATGGTTTTGGAACAACTTTAAAATGGACAACCAAGCGTGAACTCGCTCAACTTTGTTGTTGATTCGTTACTATATGCCTTGCAGGTCGTTAGGTGTTTACTTGGAGCTTGCACGATGTCACACCCCGACCACGTATATTATACAAGACGTGGCGGAAAACGTCGGGGAGTGTTGTAACAGAATTAATTGTTTCAAATCCATGGCAAACAAAGTTGTATTTTATTTATTAACATAAGAGTTTCATTGTTTTAAACAGTAATTTAAGAGTTTATAACATAATTAAACAAGTCTATCTCCATTTTAAGTCTCTAAGGCACAGGTCCGCCCTAGTGTCATGATCGTCATCCTACGGAAAAGCACCTGAAAACACATGTGAAAGTAGGTACGTCAGCATAAAAATGCCTGTGAGATACATAGGTTTTTGTGAAAATAGGATTCATGACTTATGTTTAAGAAAATGTTTAGTCATGAACCTTGTAATTTGATTTGTTTTGTAAATCGCTTGAAAAACAATAAGTTCAGATGATATGTATAGATAAGTGAATAATGTATGGTTAAATGAATAACCATGCAAAATGAGTTGTATAAAATAAACTGTATTGTAAACCAAAGTCTTGTGAAAACATGTTACTTGTGTAAAATGTATAAGTCCAAAATGAACGATTTAAATAACGCTATGATATGTAATATAATACAAACACTTATGTATAGGAAGTACCAGCGGCGTATCCACCATGGTTGTATCATATTACTCACATCTCGTTACTTAAGTCACTTAAACCAACCAACAAAGTATAATGTCTATGTTTAAACCAATAGTCAAAAGTCCTTGTATAAACCATGTCAAATGTTGATAGTCCAAAAATAGTCAAGTAATGTGTAACAAATGTTATGTATGGTAAGTAAAATAAGACTACTTAAACCATAAGTAAAAATGTACAAAACAAAGTATTTTGAATATATCAAAAAGTTATGTTTTGCAAAGTGATGCATGATACATTGATACAAACATTTATGTGGTAAGTTAACGCATACATTCAAGCCTTGAGACAGTCGGATAACCCTTTCAGTCAAGGTTATCAAAAGAATTGTATTCGGATTCAGTCATTCCTTACATCCAAACAAACCCGGGATGTAAGGAATGGGATTTGTCAAGTCCTATGGTACCACTACTTACTACCGAGCGGCGTAGCAAATGTTAATGAACGTAATAAAGACCCGTTTGTGCAAACCAAATATCATAGCAGTTGTATACATGTCATATGAAAACAATGTACTAAGTATGCTAAGTTAACATACAAAGTAGAAAAGTCTTGTAAATCAATGTGCTAGCATGTTATCAGTCAACATACATGGCAGAAATGTAATGTAAAACAATGTACTAAGTATGCACACAATGGACATACATAGCATGAAATGTAATGAAATCATGTACTATAATGTACTAACAAACATAGCCGGTATATGATTTGAAAACAGGAAAGCATGAAAGTAACAAGTAGGCACATGTGTTCCACCCCAAAATGTTTGGAAAACAGTAAAAGAGGGGTCTATGTACTCACATAGACACCTTGAAAGCATTTAAAAGAGGGGGTTCTATGTACTCACTTGATATTACTCAGTAGTCCTGAAGTGACAACCAAACAATGATAGAGATCTCGGAATCAAACGGCACCTAATATAGGTAACTATGTTAATAAACCGGACCTATATCGGATGATTGGATAGAATGAGGGTTCGTAAACCAAACGAGTGTAGAGACTCGTGTCATTTGGTTTAACAAAGCCTACATACTAAATGAAACCTAACATAAATGTTTACGACCCATTACGACCCGTTTAGGTAGCTTATGCTACTTTAACGCGTCGTTCGCGTGAAACGCGTTCGGACCGCCTAACTAGCCCTATGACAAGTGTTATATGCCTAAACATGTTATATAATCAGTTATGTGACAAAAGTTTAGGTTACATATGCTTAATTACCAATTATACATGAAAAGGGCATTCTGGTAATTTACCTAAGGCATATAAACTACCTATCATACAACTACTTAAACGAAGCGACCATAAGGTATAACCTCGGAAGGTTATTCCCTATATACTATGGTCACCTAATGTATTTGGTCGGATCCTAATGATCGACCAAACTGGGTCGGGTTCGAAGGTATAAGCGATTTATTAGATCGCTTACCCTACGACCCTAGACAACGTGGTAATCAGTAGGCATAGTCCCAAGGGACTATAACCATCGTGATTACAATCACGTTGCGAAGTTCAAACGAACTTCGCATTGACCATAAGCTGGTCAACGCTGAAAGTCAAACAAAGTTTGACTTTCTGACTCGAAAAGCAATAAAATAATGAAAAGAACGAAAGAATACTTACGAAGGGTCCCCGAATGCTAATCGTGATCAAAATAACTCAGGTATGAAACAATGGTTCCAACTTAGAGTCTTTTTAATCAGATTCTAGTGATTTTTAAGAAATGGGGGGTGGGGTATTTATAGTTTTCGGTCCACCGTTAAGATCGTTTCATGGAAAACGTGCTTCAATCTTGTGCGTACACTTGTTGGAAACTCATGGTAGCTAAAAGATGGTCCTTATCAGCTGATTAGGCAATTGGGAATGTGTGGGTGAGGATTAAACAGCTGGAAATCTGTTGACTGTTAAGTCTGATCTGATCTGCAGACCCCTTACGCATCGTAGGGGAAAATCCCATACGCATCGTAAGCATGAACTTTGGGCAGATTTACACTTTTGGTCCCTGTTATGCAATAAGGTCATTTTCGACACGTTTAAGGCCCGTTAACCCCATTTCAAAGCTCTAAAATGAAGTTAAAGTATAGGGAACTTAAAATGTGTTCAATGAAGCTTGAGCCTGAGAAATGCGTGCTTGGATATCGGATCGAGCTTGAATAACAGATTGAACACGTACACAATGAAGCTTAGTACGTTCCTTACGACTCAATGCATCAGCTACGACATTCGCCTTACCAGGATGGTAGCGAATTTCGCAGTCATAGTCGTTTAAAAGCTCAACCCAACGTCGTTGCCTTATGTTGAGTTCTTTCTGATTGAAGATATGCTGGAGACTTTTGTGGTCCGTGAAAACCACACATTTTGTACCGTACAAATAATGTCTCCAGATCTTTAGAGCGAAAACAACTGCACCCAACTCAAGATCATGAGTGGTGTAGTTTTTCTCATGTATCTTCAACTGCCTCGATGCATATGCTATGACTCTGTTCCTTTGCATCAGAACACAACCAAGGCCTAATTTCGATGCATCACAATACACGACAAAATCATCATCACCCTCAGGCAATGATAGAACAGGCGCATCACAAAGCTTCTGCTTCAAGTGTTGAAAAGCTTCCTTTTGTTTGAATCCCCAATCAAAGGGTTTGTTCTTCTGAGTTAGAGCAGTTAGAGGAACTGCAATCTTTGAGAAGTTTTCAATAAAGCGGCGATAATAACCCGCTAGACCAAGAAAAGAACGAACTTCAGTAGGAGTAGTAGGCGTATCCCAATCCTTAATCGCACTGATCTTGGAGGGATCTACCTGAATACCTCGTTCGTTGATAATATGTCCTAAGAATTGAACTTCTTTAAGCCAAAATTCGCACTTGGAGAATTTGGCGAAAAGTTGCTTTTTCTTCAGGAGTTCCAGAGTAAGACGAAGATGTTGCTCGTGATCAGCTCGCGTCTTAGAGTAAATCAAAATATCGTCAATAAAAACAATGACGAACTGATCCAAATAAGGTTTGCAGACCCTATTCATTAAGTCCATGAAAACAGTAGGAGCATTAGTCAAACCGAATGGCATGACTGTGAACTCGTAATGCCCATACCGAGTATGGAACGCTGTCTTGGGAATATCTTCTTCATGCACGCGAAGTTGATGATATCCAGATCGCAGATCAATCTTCGAGAAATAAGAAGCGCCCTGTAACTGATCAAAGAGATCATCAATGCGAGGTAGGGGATATCGATTCTTGATGGTAAGCTTGTTAAGCTCACGATAATCGATACACATCCTAAAAGATCTATCCTTCTTCTTGACAAAAAGAATGGGAGCACCCCAAGGTGAAAAACTAGGACGGATAAAACCTTTGTCAGAGAGCTCCTGAAGCTGCTTAGACAACTCTTGCATCTCAGACGGTGCAAGACGATATGGAGCTCTGGCAATGGGATTTGCTCCAGGTACTAGATCAATGCGGAACTCGACTTGGCGTGCTGGGGGCAGACCAGGTAAATCTTCAGGGAAAACTTCAGAATAATCCCGAACGACAGGAATATCTGAAATAGACTTACCCTTGCCTTTATCTTCTGTAACATGTGCTAAGAAAGCCACATAGTTCTTCCGCAGATATTTCCGAGCTTTAAAACAAGACATGAGTTTGAGACCACCGGCAGGCTTCTCACCTCGAACCTGTAGGATCTTGCCTGTCGAAAGTGGCACACGAACGATCTTCTCGAAACAAACTACCTCTGCGTGATGCTTGGATAACCAATCCATACCCACAATGACGTCGAAGCTTCCAAGTTGCATAGGCGTGAGGTTGATAGGAAAAAGATGGTCGTTAAGGTTCAATTGGCAGTTGTGTAGAACAGAATCAAGAACAATGGGTTCACCACTAGCAACTTCTACTGTCAAAGGTTTACCTAGTTTTGTTCTAGACACGCGAAGCATTGGCTCAAAAGACAATGACACGAAACTCTTATCGGCACCAGAATCAAAGAGAACAGATGCAGGCTGATTATTAATAAAGAACGTACCGTTCACCACATTATCGTCCGCCTGCGCCTCTTGGGCATTCATGTTAAAGGCTCGGCCTCGAGCCGGAGCTTGATTCTGATTTTGGTTCTGGTTGGCTAGCCTTGGGCACCGATTCCTGTAGTGGGTCAGATCCCCACAATTGTAGCACGAACCAGGAGGAAAATGAAGTCGTGCAGCTTGACCTTGTTGCTGAGCAAGAGGCTGAGCAACTTGTTGAGCTTGGTCCTGAACTGCCTGGTTCTGGTTAACAGGAATGCGGCAGTTGACAGCAAGATGACCAGATCTTCCGCAGTTGGTGCACTGACGACACTGGAGATGTGGTTGGTGATGGCCGTTACACCTGTTGCACAAAGGTGCATTTCCAAAATAAGGCTTCTTGGCGGTTGGTTGCGCAGGCTGATTTGGTGCAGCTTGAGCCTGTGCAGTAACGGCATAGTTTTGGGAAGCCTTTCGCTTCCTAGACCCTCCAGAATTCTTCCCCTTCTTGTTTTGACCTTTCTTGCTATCCCCCTTGTCAGCCGACTGTTTCTTGCCCTTGTCACCCTTCCTGTGCAACTTACCCTTGCGAATCTGCGACTCAGTCAACGTCGCTGATAACTCGATCGCCTGACGGAGTGTGGCAGGGTTACTACCAGTAAGGATGTCTTGTACTGAGTCAGGTAGGCCGTCGATGTACCTTTCGATAGCCTTGTCGAGTGGGGTAACCATTGTCGGGCAAAGCAGACTCAACTCTTCAAACCTATCAGTATACGCCCTGTGCTCACCACTATCTTGTTTCAGATTATCAAACTCTTTCTCCAACGCTCGCTGCTCATGACGAGGACAGAATTCCCTCATCATAAGAGCTCTTAGTTCAGCCCATGTCTGTGCCAAGGCAATCTCAGCACCCCTATCTCTCATAACCCCGTTCCACCATGTCAAAGCCCTCTTCTGAAATACGCTCGAAGCAAACTCGACTTTGCGATTATCCGGACACTGCACGTGGCGGAAAGTATTCTCAATGCTCTCGAACCACTGAAGAAGCCCAGTCGCTCCTTCAGAACCACTAAACTTGAGTGGTTTAGCCGAGTTGAAATCCTTGTATTTGCATGGAGCATTGTTGTTATTGTTGGCTTGGTGCCATTGAGCAAAGAGATTTGGAAATTGAGCAGCCATCTGCTGCGTAATAATTTCTGCCAGCTCGGCAGTCGCTATCAGATTGTCGCGTCGAGGAGGCATTCTAAAAGAGGAAAACATGAAAAGAAACGAGTGAGATGATTGGATGAAAAGAATGAGATGAAACAAAATCAACAAAAGCAAAGATGGTGGTCATTCGTCCGTATCACAAAGTAAACAAACGACACACAGTGACTAATCAAAGTAAATGGGTCAAAATAATGTATTACGAAGACATGCTCGCCTATAAGTGAACACTCATCCCAAGAATTCCCAGGTAAGCACAACTGGTCTCGCGTCTGGTTGAGATGTATACGAAGTGCTTGCCTAGACAGAAAACCCAGAATACAGGCATTCACTCTTCCAGTTTGCACGTGTTCACATTATTTATAACCCAAAACGTTGACGAGATTTTGAAAATTTGAAGGCACAAGGCCAAAAATTTAGTCAAACTGGAAGGGTTCAAAACCTTACAAAAGAGGGTTCAAAACCTTGTAATAAATTATTCAAAAACAGATGATTGTTTTTCAAAAATCGTTTCGGAAAAATTTTGGTTCTTGTTTTGTTAATCACCTAAGGATAGGTGATGTACATGTTTTAAGATCTAAACACAAGATAACTTGTGTTAGGGTCCTAGAAAAGTTATAGTCTAGGTCAAAGCATTACTAATAACCTAATTCCCTATAACCATTGGCTCTGATACCAACTCTTCTGTCACACCCCGACCACGTATATCATACAAGACGTGGCGGAAAACGTCGGGGAGTGTTGTAACAGAATTAATTGTTTCAAATCCATGGCAAACAAAGTTGTATTTTATTTATTAACATAAGAGTTTCATTGTTTTAAACAGTAATTTAAGAGTTTATAACATAATTAAACAAGTCTATCTCCATTTTAAGTCTCTAAGGCACAGGTCCGCCCTAGTGTCATGATCGTCATCCTACGGAAAAGCACCTGAAAACACATGTGAAAGTAGGTACGTCAGCATAAAAATGCCTGTGAGATACATAGGTTTTTGTGAAAATAGGATTCATGACTTATGTTTAAGAAAATGTTTAGTCATGAACCTTGTAATTTGATTTGTTTTGTAAATCGCTTGAAAAACAATAAGTTCAGATGATATGTATAGATAAGTGAATAATGTATGGTTAAATGAATAACCATGCAAAATGAGTTGTATAAAATAAACTGTATTGTAAACCAAAGTCTTGTGAAAACATGTTACTTGTGTAAAATGTATAAGTCCAAAATGAACGATTTAAATAACGCTATGATATGTAATATAATACAAACACTTATGTATAGGAAGTACCAGCGGCGTATCCACCATGGTTGTATCATATTACTCACATCTCGTTACTTAAGTCACTTAAACCAACCAACAAAGTATAATGTCTATGTTTAAACCAATAGTCAAAAGTCCTTGTATAAACCATGTCAAATGTTGATAGTCCAAAAATAGTCAAGTAATGTGTAACAAATGTTATGTATGGTAAGTAAAATAAGACTACTTAAACCATAAGTAAAAATGTACAAAACAAAGTATTTTGAATATATCAAAAAGTTATGTTTTGCAAAGTGATGCATGATACATTGATACAAACATTTATGTGGTAAGTTAACGCATACATTCAAGCCTTGAGACAGTCGGATAACCCTTTCAGTCAAGGTTATCAAAAGAATTGTATTCGGATTCAGTCATTCCTTACATCCAAACAAACCCGGGATGTAAGGAATGGGATTTGTCAAGTCCTATGGTACCACTACTTACTACCGAGCGGCGTAGCAAATGTTAATGAACGTAATAAAGACCCGTTTGTGCAAACCAAATGTCACAGCAGTTGTATACATGTCATATGAAAACAATGTACTAAGTATGCTAAGTTAACATACAAAGTAGAAAAGTCTTGTAAATCAATGTGCTAGCATGTTATCAGTCAACATACATGGCAGAAATGTAATGTAAAACAATGTACTAAGTATGCACACAATGGACATACATAGCATGAAATGTAATGAAATCATGTACTATAATGTACTAACAAACATAGCCGGTATATGATATGAAAACAGGAAAGCATGAAAGTAACAAGTAGGCACATGTGTTCCACCCCAAAATGTTTGGAAAACAGTAAAAGAGGGGTCTATGTACTCACATAGACACCTTGAAAGCATTTAAAAGAGGGGGTTCTATGTACTCACTTGATATTACTCAGTAGTCCTGAAGTGACAACCAAACAATGATAGAGATCTCGGAATCAAACGGCACCTAATATAGGTAACTATGTTAATAAACCGGACCTATATCGGATGATTGGATAGAACGAGGGTTCGTAAACCAAACGAGTGTAGAGACTCGTGTCATTTGGTTTAACAAAGCCTACATACTAAATGAAACCTAACATAAATGTTTACGACCCATTACGACCCGTTTAGGTAGCTTATGCTACTTTAACGCGTCGTTCGCGTGAAACGCGTTCGGACCGCCTAACTAGCCCTATGACAAGTGTTATATGCCTAAACATGTTATATAATTAGTTATGTGACAAAAGTTTAGGTTACATATGCTTAATTACCAATTATACATGAAAAGGGCATTCTGGTAATTTACCTAAGGCATATAAACTACCTATCATACAACTACTTAAACGAAGCGACCATAAGGTATAACCTCGGAAGGTTATTCCCTATATACTATGGTCACCTAATGTATTTGGTCGGATCCTAATGATCGACCAAACTGGGTCGGGTTCGAAGGTATAAGCGATTTATTAGATCGCTTACCCTACGACCCTAGACAACGTGGTAATCAGTAGGCATAGTCCCAAGGGACTATAACCATCGTGATTACAATCACGTTGCGAAGTTCAAACGAACTTCGCATTGACCATAAGCTGGTCAACGCTGAAAGTCAAACAAAGTTTGACTTTCTGACTCGAAAAGCAATAAAATAATGAAAAGAACGAAAGAATACTTACGAAGGGTCCCCCGAATGCTAATCGTGATCAAAATAACTCAGGTATGAAACAATGGTTCCAACTTAGAGTCTTTTTAATCAGATTCTAGTGATTTTTAAGAAATGGGGGGTGGGGTATTTATAGTTTTCGGTCCACCGTTAAGATCGTTTCATGGAAAACGTGCTTCAATCTTGTGCGTACACTTGTTGGAAACTCATGGTAGCTAAAAGATGGTCCTTATCAGCTGATTAGGCAATTGGGAATGTGTGGGTGAGGATTAAACAGCTGGAAATCTGCTGACTGTTAAGTCTGATCTGATCTGCAGACCCCTTACGCATCGTAGGGGAAAATCCCATACGCATCGTAAGCATGAACTTTGGGCAGATTTACACTTTTGGTCCCTGTTATGCAATAAGGTCATTTTCGACACGTTTAAGGCCCGTTAACCCCATTTCAAAGCTCTAAAATGAAGTTAAAGTATAGGGAACTTAAAATGTGTTCAAAAATATCTCGGATGTCGGTTCGTTTAGCCGTACGATCGCGATGTTCGCTTAATTACGACGGAATGCGCATAAGCGCGAAAAACGATCCAAATGACGCGACGAATGGATTTTTGGCAAGCCAAACACTAAAGCATAATATAGTCATGCTTTCATAAATTTTTGGACGTCCGGATGCATTCAGAACGTAAGTTATGCGCGAAAATGCAAAATTGTGCACTTTTTGACACTTTTAGTCCCTGAATGACCCAAAAGTTTATTTTAGCACACCGAATCCCTCAAAGCCTATTTCTAAGCTATGTAAAGGATATTTAAGGTGTGTTTAACTTATGGTCATGTTCCGGAATGTTCGTTACAGTTCAAATTGGCATACTTTCACAGTTTGTCAAGTTTAGTCCCTGTAAGCGAATTAACTTGTTTTTGACATACCAAAGCCTTCAAAACTTATTTCTAAGTTATGTAAAGGTTATTTAAGGTATGTTAAGTATATGTTGATGTTCCGGAGTATTTCTCACATTAAACTGATTACGTTTACGCATCAGTTTGCGTATAACTCTTCAGAAAGCGATATAGAGTTTGAAATTACATAAAAGTCAAAACATGAAAAATGTAAAACACAACCAAACAAACTTTGGAATCAAATAACATTGTTTTATTGATAATAGAACTGTTCACTAAGATTACAAGCACAGATGTTACACACGAGAAGGAGAGGTCGTTGTGGGACATGGACTGTTGAGTTCCATGTTAAACATTTGAACTTTTAAACTGATACTCTGGTTTTAAACTTTATGCTTCCGCTGATAACTTGAATTTGATTAACTTGTTTGAACACCAATTATATTGTGTGGTTGGACTTTTATTTATTTAATTACATTGTTCAATATGATTGGTGGCTGGATCCTGGTCAGTCACGCCTCCTGCGGTGATACTCCGCTTGTGGATTTTGGGGGTGTGACACATACTCTGCTTCTGGGTTGTAAACCGCACGAATTTTTGGTTTGTAGCTTGCATAATCTCTCTACAATCGATTGAAAACGCTCGTGTTGTCGTCTTCGTTGTATGTCCTGTCGTACTCATCGGTTTGGGTGTCCCGTTTCTGCGAGGAACGCGGGCCTAAACGTGAGTGAACCGATTGGCGTTTCTGGGAATATTGTTCTTCATGGTGATTTCGTCGTCTGGATTCGGAGTGAGTCGATTCAAATCTAGTGCTAGATTTTGAATAGACCTCCGTATCATCAACTGACATGCGTGACGGTGCATCGTAGTGCAATACTCGAGGTGCAGATGGAGCTTGCACCTGAGCTGCAAATCTACGTGTTTGTGGTGCTTGTTGAGCAGTTTGTGCACAGAGCTGTGCATAAACGGCGTTCAACGCTCCCTGAGACTTAACATACCAAGAGATCGGTGTCTCGCCAGGAGGTAAAATTGAGCTGATCGGGATTTAAGGTTGTATTCCCGGTGTAACAGGATCATTCTCATGATTAACGTTGTTTTGAACATCGTTATCATCAGACGTTTCTTCCACAATCCCCTCGACGCGAGAAGCAGGAACAAAATTGCCCCTGTTCTCTAGTCGAGGACCTGGTGGATGATTTGTCGGAGCTTCTGCCATGGAAAACAGAAGAGAAGAAATGAATCGAACAAGAAGATGAAAATGATAATAGAAGAATCGGTGGGCGCCAATGAAGAAACAGTGATCGGAATTGACCTGAGTCAACCAGATCAGGGGTTTTGTCTCTGCATAAAAGGGGTTAATCCTCTCGTTGATTCGGGGGTTAGCTAGCTTTCTTCTCCGGTGGTCTCTACAAAACAAAAAGCCGTTAGACTCACCACGGGGAGAATGGGGGTTCTCTCCATGACCACCCTCCGGCGTGAGAATAAGTACAGTGATCTCGATGAAGAAGATGAAGTAGTAAAAGTGAGAGTGAAGTGAAAGTAACTTGTGAGATCATACCTGCAGTGCCTTATTTATAACCGGTTTTGGGCGGGAAATTGGTGTGACGGAGATAGTAACGGAAAGTGCTTTTCCGTTTGTTAGTTGTTTTTCCTTCCGTTGATCTCCTCACACGGATCGTGTGTCGTGATCAACGGTTGGGGAGTTGCCACGTGGAAAGTGGTTTTGGGTGGATCTTTCTCCAAGTTAGTGTCATCATCGTGATTTAGATGCGTGTCTAGGATTGTGCCACGTCATCTTCGGTTATAACCGAATGGCCATGCACGATGAGCATTTAAGGCTCTCTAGAAGATATACAGCTGTAAACCGCTATGTCTTTGCCACGTGTCCAGTCTGTTGTAACAGAAAAGGTTCTTTGTTCAAGTCTTGATTTTAGACGCGCGGAGATGTTTAGGATATTATCTTCAAGTCTAACTGTTCCCTTGCGCGAGCCCGCGCAAGGGTGTTAGTTGAATTTTTGTTACTCCTTTGCTCTGGCGCGAGGTTATTGAAGACTGTTTTCTCCCACATCATGTTTTAGAACCGCTGTGCAGCCGCGCAGGGTCTTGTTAAAGATGTTCTTGGGATAAGGCTATGGTATGGCCCTGTGCGTCTGCGCAAGGTTTTTGGGACCATACTCAATTATTATTGTTGTTTCTTTCCAAATCTTATTTAGGACCGCTACGCGGCCTCGCAGGGTCTTGTTTTGGATGTTTTTGGAATAAGGCTGTGGTATGGTCCTTTACGCATGCGCGGGGTTTTTGGGACCATACCCCTTCACTTTTCTTATCCCCCATCTTTTCAACCACTCTTTCTACCGGCCACAACTATCCACAACCATGCACCACCACCTGCAACTACCACATGCCGACCACGACTAACGTGACTTTTAACTTAACGTTTTAATTGAGTTAGAGCCAGTGAGTAAACTACCGAAATACGCCTACTTTTAATTGAATGTTTTAACTGAGTTAGAGCCAGGGAGCAAACTGGCGATAAACTCAAAAGACAAGGGAGGAAGGGAGGAAAATGACTATATTTAAATTATTAGAAGAAAATGATTAAAATGAAAAAAAAATTAAACCATATTTTACCTAATTATAATAATGGCAAAATCAAGAACCCTTTACTTGGGGTGGGACAGAAAATGTCAGAAATGACCCCACAACTAATTTAATCGAATTTGACCAGAGTCAAATAAATCCATAGATTCATGCAATGATGCTATATTAATTGTACTTTATAAAACAAGCTACTATGTTTGTACACTACGCAACAGGACTTGTACCTAGCTTTTACACTTTCACACTGCAACTGTGGGAGTCGGGCCCCTCAACCGGGGACGAATGTCAGGTCAGGTTAACACACTCTTTCATGGTTAGGGGTATATACGTCTTTTTGCTATAAAACATCATCTCGAATTTGATGACTGTTTTGTTTAATATAATATCAATTTTTATTTGTTCAAAATAAACACGTATAGGTTCAAGGCTCGTTGTGTATTGTGTATATGATGTTGGTTTTGATACAATAAATATCTTTGTTGATCGAATAAATTTTAAAAGAAATTATTGGTTTTAGTGATCATTAGAGCATACGTAGTGGGGCGGTATAACCCCCTCATAGCGTCGGCATAGCGCCGGAACACCGAAACGCCGGGCGCTATGTTTCAAAAATGGGGGGAGGGCGCCAGATTTTTCGCGGCGTTATTTTTGTTTGGTTACTTCATTTGGCCAATCAAAAAATAGAAGAGTTTTTTATATTAATTAATAAAACTGAAAATTATTAAATAGGTAATGATGGGTAGGGGCTTTATGACTACGGGCTCTAGTGATATAACGCCCCATAAAGCCCCCGTGTGACGTGGCACGACACGTGTCGCATAACGCCCCACAAGGGGCTTTATGACTACGGATGGACTTAGAATTTCTTATATATTACTCATATTAAGTTATAAATATTGTAATTATGACTTAACTTTTGTAGCTGACTAGATATTATATTTTACGATTTCATTCAAACTAATTAAGTATATTGTTTTCATATTATGGGCTTCGTTCGTGTAGCAAAGTCTCACCTGAAAACGAAATATATTAACACATGACGAGGTACGAATACAGTACGATAATGGCATATAGTATTTTATAATGTGTAGCGAAATTAGTTCGCTAATAACATGTAGTAAAATCCCATTAGGAAAAAGTATTTATAAACAAGTCATAATGATATGTGATGTTTTATGAAAAAGCCAATCTTGTAATTTTCTCCTTTATTACAAGATATTGAATTGATGTACTAAATAGTTCAACGAATTTTGAGGTCTTTCTAAAAGAATTAATATAAAATTGTATGCATTTTTGAATTATTCATATGTTAGTCATAAAAAGTATTTATAAACAAGTCACAATGATATGTGATGTTTTATGAACAAGCCAATGTTGTAATTTTCTCCTTTGTTACAAGATATTGAATTGATTTACTAAATAGTTCAAAGAATTTTGGGGTCTTTCTAAAGAATTAATATAAAATAGTATACATTTTTGAATTATTCATATGTTAGTCCACATTTTAGAAACGATGACAACATATTATTTGAGAGAAAAAGACAAAAGGCAAAGAAGTTTGCTTTGGAGCAAATCTATCAAAAAAATTGGGTTTGTGGGGCAAGTAAAGTGAGTAAAATGACACTTTACCCAAAGAGAAGAAAGGGTAAAAAGGGGAAATGACATGTGGGTTTTCATTTAGCCAAACACCTCTACCTAAACTTTCTCACAAATAGGGAAAAGAACCTTCTCCTATGTATTGCAAACAAGTCCATTGAGTCTAGTGAACTTTAGATAGGCCCCTTGTTTTAAAACTATTACAAACAAGTCAATTGAAGATCCTAAATGGACATAAATTTCAGTTGATTGTTGGTTGTAAATTTGTTTATGATTCGGTTCACTTCGCTTTAAAGAATAGTCCCGTGTCATCACCGTCTAAACCATCAAAAAACAATTTGGCTTAATGGCTTTGCATTGTTCTTTAAATAGGTTGGCTACATTAATTTTTTTTTAAAACGATATGCCCTAAAATAACATTATAGATATACACATATTTATGTTCGAGAAAAGATATGCGTGTGCGTATATTTATGTATATATGTATATGAAAACCTTTCACATCCATATCAGTTTCTATGACTGGTTATGAGATTAAGACAATTTATTGAACCGTTAAACCATGCCTTTTAAACCGTCAATCAAACCATATAAATCTTAAACCGTTGGGTGTAAGCAACCCAATCAGTCTGAACCAGTGTTGTAAGAATCGCTAGGCACTAGTCGGCCGGTAGGGTAAGGACTAGCGATTAATAGGGATTAATCGAATTGGATTTTTATATGTAATGTTCAGTTTTATATTTATACGTACACAATTTTATGTGTAATTTTTCTAGTAAGACAAGTTTTACACCTCATCAACTCATTTTTTAAGTAGACATGATTAATCACTGAAATTTACAAGGTTTGATCGAAAAATGTTGGGAATTTGGTCGGTAATTAGCCAAAAATCATTGGGAACCGCCGATTTTTGACTGACTAGGACTGCCTAGGGCCGCTGTTAATCGTTCAGTAATTAATTGACCGATTAGAGGAAAACTATTCGGTGAATTGAAAACTAACGATTAGTCAGGATTTTACAACTGTGGTGGTCTGAAGTTTCAAACATTTTCGAAAAGCCATAATGCTTTGGGGTATGGGGCTTGGGTTGGGGCGTGGGTTGGCTGAAAACGCCCAAGCCACCACCCCGGGGGCTTGGGTTGGGGCTTGGGTTTGGGCGTGACCCCTTTGTCTTGGGTTTGAAGCAAGGTGACATGGCGGGCTCTCAATGGCCATGTGTCAACTCATGCCCCCAACCCAAGCCCCACCATACCCCATGGGCGTGGGTTTTTTCTCCCATTCCACGTGTCAACAAATGCCCCAACCCATGCCCCAACCCAAGCCCACCATACCCCACGTTCTAAGGGGTGTTTAGTGTTCCAAATATATGATATGAAAAAGTAAAAAAGCTTGATAGTTAAAGGCGTTTAGGTGCAATTTCTTGTGTGGGGTTTTAAATTTTCAAGATAAGACAAAAATACCCATCAACACCCCATAAAAACCGACCCCTCTCTTCACCCCCTCTACCTCTATGTTGTTTTCTCTTCTTGATTTTATCGATTTTTTTTACTCATCATTTCATCACAAAACAAAACAAAACTCATCTTCTTCAACAAATTTCACCCAAAAATTTGATCCAAATGGCCTCTTTATGCTGCAGAGAATGCAAATCTAAAAAAAAGATTAAAGAAAATCCCATTTTTTATAATCATTAGTGGAATGTTCGCCGGAGTTGTGGTGGTAATCATGATGGAAAGCCACAGAGGCATTCCCGTCATTTGACAAGAAGAGGGGTGGTTCTACTTTTTCTTTCAGAGTGGTGGTGATGTAAACTGTCCGGTTTACTTTGTGGTTGCTTTCGCCGGAGAAGCTGACCGGAACTTCTATTTCTTCGGTCATTCCGGCAGATGGGGTGGGAAAGTGATGAGAAGATTAGGAGAGCATTTTGGTCATTTGACACAGTTTGTCGCCTTCATGCTGATAGTTACGGCGGCGGTGGTGGTTGACGGCGGCCGGCGGTGGAGGTGGAGGTGGTGGAACGCTTACGAGGGTATTTTCGTCATTTTAAACGAAAAGTGGTTAATGTGTAAAATGTTGTTTCTTGTGTGGGTCATTTCTAGTGGTGGTGATTGGCGGCGTGGCGGCGGTGGTCAATGGCTGTTTGCAGTGGTGCCGATGATTGGTTGACTTCTAGGTGGCGGTGGGGGTGGTGATATTGGCGGGGACGGCTCAATCTAGATTAATGTGATGTTTACCTTAATTTTTGGTTTAAGATTTGTTGTAAGTAATTTCTTTATTTATAAAATTCTTGATTTTCATGATTATTACGACCTCCCTATAATTTTCTTATCGTTTTTTGGCAAAAAAAAAAGAAAAAGTAACCGGATGTTAATACGAAACGTCCCGGATGGGTAATTAGTATGGGATTATTCTACTGTCATGCCTTCGGAAGGACGGTTGGAGGTCGGGTTTTCGTGCATCTGGGAAAGCCAAGGACTGGCGGCGGTCGAGTAGTCAACCTTGGTCATAGCGTCAGATGTCACGATGATTGGCACGTCGTTGCTTGCCGTTAAAAAAAATTAGTATGGGATTGATTTAAAAAGTTATGTGGATTGGATAAAGTATGGTATTAGACAGACTATCAGGTGATCAGATTATCTAAAACTATACACCAGTTTACCTTTTTTTTTTTTTTTTTTTTGGAAGGTGACTTTCTATGTACTGGACCAGTGGTCACCGGGTTTATGTCAAAGACATTCCCCCGTCAGCCCCGCATCTGCGGACGCGATGTTCGATTGGGCCCCGGCCTGCCGCGTGAGCTGACTTCCGCCCGGAAACCATACTGCCCCCACACGAGAGACTCGCTGGGGTAACAGCTGGGTAAAACCGGGTTGCCCTCAAGACCGTTCCATGCCTCGGTAGGAGACGATCCATCATCGGGACGTCCAAACCCCCAAACCGTAGACGCCGGGATTCGAACCGGGGTAGCCATTGGCAAACCCCCGGCCTCCTCCCAACTGAGCTAGGGGGCTGGATATACACCAGTTTACCTAAATCATGTATCTCCCTGAAAAGTTCAATTTAAATATTTTTCGTACATCATTGTTTATTTGTTTGATAAAGCTTAACTGTTTTATAACATGTTTTTTTTTTCTTTTTAAGATATGTAGTTGATGATCCTATTTGTATCTTATGCTAAGAAGGGATGAAACTAATTTTTCAGAATTTATATCATCATGATTCATGAACTTTACATATTTTATATACATATTTTAGAGGTTATATGTTAACGAGTGCTAGATTTTTACCTGTGTCGCGCGTTGCGACGACGACGTCCCGTTTGTGACTTTATCGTCCAAACCCCCAAACCGTAGACGCCGGGATTCGAACCGGGGTAGCCATTGGCAAACCCCCGGCCTCCTCCCAACTGAGCTAGGGGGCTGGATATACACCAGTTTACCTAAATCATGTATCTCCCTGAAAAGTTCAATTTAAATATTTTTCGTACATCATTGTTTATTTGTTTGATAAAGCTTAACTGTTTTATAACATGTTTTTTTTTCTTTTTAAGATATGTAGTTGATGATCCTATTTGTATCTTATGCTAAGAAGGGATGAACTAATTTTTCAGAATTTATATCATCATGATTCATGAACTTTACATATTTTATATACATATTTTAGAGGTTATATGTTAACGATTACTAGATTTTTACCTGTGTCGTGCGTTGCGACGACGACGTCCCGTTTGTGACTTTATCATTTGCATTACGATGATGACATTAACTTGTGGTGCCCACGGGCGTCGTGACGCGTTTTTTACTTTATTATACACGTTACGTTAGTGACTTTAACGTAGTTAGGCATAGATAAAAAAGTATAATGTCTTGCTAATTGAGGTCTAAAGTCGTAAAAGTAATTCAACCAAAAGAATTGAAGTGTTGGAAAAGATGTGGTATAAAGCTATAAAGTAGAAATAAATTGGGTCAAAGTTGTTGAATACCAAAAGTTATGCGTTAGTGCATCACTTACTAGGGATGAGCTCGGTACCGTCCGGTACCGAACCGGTACCGGTACCGAAAGAACTGGTACCGAAAATCCCTAAAAGTGGGTACCGGTACCCGTACCGAATATACCCGGTTCGGTACTGGTACGGTACCGGTATTTGAGGGTAAAAATCGGTAAATACCGGTACCGTACTGGACCGGTACCGAAAATGTCAAAAGTGGGTACCGAATCGGTACCGAAAAAGCACCCGGTTCGGTAAATTCGGTACCGGTACCGGTACCGGGTCTGATTTGCTCATCCCTATCACTTACCAACAGATTGAGGATGAATATGTAAAGTCTATAAACTTGAGGGTCAAAAAAGAAAACTTAATACCATGGTTTTTAAGTTTCTATAAAGAGTAAATTGTCATTTTTGTCCCTGAGGTTTGGTCCAAATTGTCATTTTAGTCCAAATGGTTTTTTTTTTTTTCCTCCTCTGGGTCCCTGACTTTTCCATTTTCTTGCCATTATGATCACATTGTCTAACTCAGTCTAAAAATCTGGTTATAACCAAGGATATTTTTGGTATAACTGTTGTGTAGTGATAACCAGAGGTAGTTTACAATATAATTTATAAACCTCATAATAATTTAACGCCAAAAATACCCCTGATTATAACCTGGTTTTTAGACTAAGTTAGACAATGTGATCAAAATGGCAAAAAAAAGGAAAAGTCAAGGACCCAGAAAAGAAAAAAAAAACTATTTGTACTAAATTGACAATTTGAACAAAAAATCAAGGACTAAAATGGCAATTTACTCTTCTATATAATGTGTATGTTATTTTTCACACACTCTCAAATCTTATTTATTCACCATTTTCTACTCTCTTTCTCTATATCTATGTGTATATGGTTTTTAAGTTTTTATATAATATGAATGTTATTTTTTACTAAAGGGGTATGGTACCAAATCTCTCGCCAAGCCAGACGCAAGTGACCATCACCTAGCTCGAATACTCTCATTAATGAGGACTTATCTGCGTTTGTGCGGGCACGCACGAACCTAGTTAACTGTTCCAATCGGTCTAGTGATGAGAAGACTTACCTTGTGTATGGAACCAGTTGTTTTCGTCACAACAAGGGATGCGGTCAGAACCGCGGTTGCCGCACATAGCGATGCGGCTCGAAACCGCATCCTGTCATCGGCACAAGTGGGACTGACACTTTGACTTAAGTGTCCAAACCAGCAAGTGGCACTGACAACAATCAGCTGTCCAGCCCACATGTATGCAAAGGTGGCACACAGACTGACAGCCACAGCAGGACGTGGCATCACCCCAGGAAGCGTCCAAGACTTCCGTGACCTACGCTTCTGACACACCTGCAAAGGGTTCCGCGTTGTCAGTCTAGCCACTCAATTACCCTCCTTCACTCTTCGGCTATAAATACCCATCCCGGACCAGGTTTGAGGTAAGGCTAATCTGTTCTCTCTCACACTTACTACAAACACACACTTCGCTCTCAAGCAAATACTGATTCTCACGCCGGAGAGTGGTAACAAGGAGCACCCCCCCCCCCCCACCTCATCCTCCTTGTTACGAGTCACGGTGTGTTTCCTTGTGCAGGAGACAGGTTAGCGGACGATCCAGCCACCGATCCTCGAAAAGAATGGATTAACCCTACTTGACGAGAACAGTGAATTAACCTCCCCGGTTAACCATTGTTTCATCATTTACACACCCCAAAATCTTATTCATAGACCCTTTTTCTACTCTCTCACGTTATATACATGAAGAGATAGAGGATGAGAATGTACCCTTTTCATATTTAACTTGTTGATTTGTACCACAATTACAGTTTTGATTATGTGGTTTCATACAAATATAATAGTTTGGACGCATCACTATAATCACAAAGTTTGTTTACGCGTCACATTTGGACAAGTTGAACGCATCATCATCATTATACGCTAAATATATTGTTGTAGTTTTTTAAATGTATCGTCATAACTAGATTAGACATAATATTATAATCAACAACGCATCAATGCCATTTTTAATAAATCTAACAATATTATAACTAAATTAATGATAATAAAATCATTGACATTCCGCTATTTCAACCATTTGTAAATTCCTTTTATTTACAATCTTATCACCATATTTCAACCATTTGTCCTATTATTTACAATCTGATCACCATATCAACCGTAACTAGGGCTGAGCAATTTACGGTTCTGAACCGTCAGAACCGGGGAACGGAACTGGAACCGCGAGATCCTAACCGTATTGTTGGATTTCGGGTCCGGTTCCGGTTCTTAAGTTTTGGAGAAAACGGTTCCCGGTTCGGTTCCGGTTATAACCGACAATTCCGTTTAAAGAACCGCTAGAACAAATTTGGTTTTAAACTTTAAATAATATATTTAAAAGCCTATTAATTCATTAAACTTTAAATATTATATTTAAAAAAATATATCTAGTATTAAAGAATATAAAAATAGTTTTGATACAATGTTTGAATGAAGTTTTTGTGATGGTTAACTAAAAGTTTTTTAGTTAACTTTTGTTTTTTTACATTGTATACTTTCGGTTTAAAACATTTTATTGTTGCTACTTTTACTCTGATCGGTTTGATTTTTGGATGTTGCAACTCTTAGTTATATGTTATAAATGGTTTATTGTTTTAATTTTTTTAATTTTGTTGTTATTTTTAGGATTTAATTGACAACCGGTTTGGCAAGAACCGTTTACGCAAGAACCGTTTAACCCGGTTTCGAACCGAACCGGAACCGCTAGAATACGGTTCGGTTCCGGTTCTTATATTTAGAATTAAACGGTTCCGGTTCGCAGGGGTGTTCATCGAATCGAATATCGAATTTTCGAATTATTCGAATCGAATTATTCGAATATTTTTAATTTTTCCTTGAATTCGAATTCGATTAAAATCTACCCAACTCGATTCGAATTCGTATTCAAATAAAAAAAACCCAATTCGTATTTGATTCGCATTCGATTAAAAATTCGAATTCGAATCGAATTCGAATTGATTAAGTTTCTTTTAAAACATATAAAAGCTATTATAATGAAACATAAATTTTAAAGCAACCATAAAGCACGATATTACATTAAAAATTTCCCAATAAAGTATCATAAGTCTAATATTCAAAACGAGAATTCGGGAATAACCACTACAAGTTAATATTTTTAGGGTTAGAAATCTAATGATAGATTTGCTACTTAGGTTTTAGTTATGGGCCATGTAGTGGGTTTGGTAATGGGTAATTTTAATACTTGGAATAAATTTTGAAAATAATTTACAGTATAGCTATAGCCCAATAAAAGTTATATATGTATTATATATAAAAATAATAAATAAAATGTACAATTTTTATTCGAATCGAATCGAATTTGAAATTATAAATTTGTATTCGATTCGTATTCGATTTACTTGACTCGAATTGAATCGAATTCTTATAATCGAAACGAATTCTTAATAATCGAATTTCGAATTTTTCGAATTCGAAACGAATTCTGAACACTCCTACCGGTTCGGTTCGATCCGGTTCTGAACCGTTGCACAACCCTAACCGTTACAACCACCACATCAATTTAGCATAATAAAAAATTACTTAGGATGGAGGGTATGATTCAAACACTTTAGGGTGTTTGAGTTATTCTCTACCCAATGATATCATGTCATGTCAAGTCCCCATTGCACTCCCAATTTTACACTCAATCACTAGCAATGATTCAAACACCTAGAGAGTGGTAAAAAATTAAAAAAAAAATTATGATTGGTTGAAAGGGTTTGGGACCCACCATTAAACCCTCTCTCTCCTCCTTCCCACCTCTTCCCCGCTGCGGTGACTATACACCGAAAAACCCAACTCCCCACTCACCGAAAAGAGGCCGACGATCATTCCCCCAGTGGCAAACAAACTCCCCGCATCCACTCCCCGCAATCATTCCGACCCCCCTTATATTAGATCGGATTTCTCTCTAATGGCGGTTTAATATAGAAATAGAGTTGGAAACATATAATTGTGGATGAAAAAAGAGTATGAAAAGTGGTAATATAAACGTGATGTATTATTAGATCAGATTTCTCTAATGGTGGTTTAATATAGAAATAGAGTTGGAAAGATATAATTATGGATGGAAATAGAGTATGAAAAGTGGAATGTAATCTGATGCATCATGTTTATATTACCACTTTCCATACTCTTTTTCCATCTGTAATGTAATTAGGAGCGGAGCTTTTAAGGGGTAATGTAACACCCCGTGTTTTCGGGAAGTCAAAGTCAAAGTCAAGGTCAAAGTCAACGACCGATTTCGCGCAACTTGACTTGTAGTGAATTTCTTTTATGAGTTTAATTTAGTTGTATTATGTGGAGTAAGTGTCAATAATTACAATAATCAACGTGTGTTATTCGCAATCTAATCGACTTACGACTGTGAACTGTAGGAAGTAACAATGCGATAAAGTTAACGAAACGATAATCAAACTATGCTAATCGAATCGACATCGAATCAAATCGCAACTCGAACTACGCATTTTAGTTATTGTTATACGTGTATGTGTGTGCCTTATGTGTTACTTGTGCATGTTCATTTATGTTATGTGTGGTAATCAATCGAAACGCAATCGAAACTCGAAACGCAATCGAATTCAATCGAAATCGAACTATGATAATTAGTGGAGAAGAGACAGCGCTCGATATGAATAGATGGGATTAAAAGTAATTTGAATAGGAAACTCTATCGCATTCGCGTCGCTCGCAATCGAAATCGCATCAGTAAAAATCGTCGCGTCGAACGCACAAACCAGGTGCCATCCGACCGGGCTACCACTTGGCCATGGCGTCAAGATGCCATCCGACCGAGATGACATCTGACCGGATAGTCATTCGGGCGGGATGCCATCCGACCGACCCACCTTTTCCCTTTTTGGAATCCTATAAATACCCATGTCACTCTCAAATTTTCTACTTTTGGAAACCTTTGTCCGACCAGCACGCTTAGCTCACCTTTTCTTCGATTTCTCTCAATCCCGGTAAGATCTCGTCCTAAATCTTGTACTTTCTAGACCTACACGCACTCCTACACCTTTCTATCTATTGAATCTTAACTTTTAACCGTAAAATCGATAGATTTAAGGTGTTCTAGGATGATGTCATCATGAGTTCTTGAAGAACTTCATGTTTGGCTTCAATCCACCGAGAACAACTCAGATCTAACCGATTTCCACACAAATGAACAAAGATCTATACTAGATCTAAACATAAACACAGTGAAAAAGGATTGAAAGATGGTTTCTAACTTTCTTTCAACTCCTTTGCACTCAATACGCTTGAAACCGATAGAAACGGATCTAGATCTAGTCCTCCGCTCATTCTTAGTGTTGTGCTAGCTCAAGATCTGGATTCTACTCACGAGACCACCGATTTCGAGTTAAACAAGAACAACCGTCTTGGATCGGGTAACTGGCCGAACTAGGGTGATTCCTGTCGATCAGGTCGCTTGGGTCAAGATGCAGTCCTATTGGTTAACACGTTGTCAAAACGTCTCGATAAAACTATAAACAAACAAAACGACCAAGCGTAAGACGGCCGGAGCAACCAGGACGAAGTGCTGTCCGACCGGACTACTGTCCGAACGGATAGGCTATCCTTACGGATTGCTGTCCGAACGGATTGCTGTCCGAACGAATAACACCTTGGGTCCCACACTTAGTCAACTTTATCTAAAAGTTTGAGTATTGAACGAATTGCCATCCGATCGGACTACCATCCGACCGGATTACTCTTCGGATCATGAGATACTAGGACTTTAAAGACTTAAACAATTTTCAACATGTTCACTAACAGGGTTGCCACCCGGTCGGATGGACATCCGACCGAGTGACTCTTCTGCTATGAACTGTTTCCATTAAGTAATCTCATCACTAAGGTCGTCGTCCGACCGGACTACCGTCCGACCGGATGACAATCCGAACGGATTGTTGTCCGCATGATTGACCGTCCGATCGACCGACTTGAAGGATAGAGATACTTCAGTGTTTTCACAATGCTACAACGAAAACTTCAAAGGACAAGCCATCATACACAAACACATTCATCTCATAGGAAGAAACAATCCACTCGAATAGTCATCCGACTGGACTACCGTCCGACCGGATGACCATCCAAACGGATTGCCATCCGCACAGACAAGCCGTCCGATCGGATTACCATCCGACCGAACTGCTATCCGACCCATTCACACTTTGCATCGTTTTACGCGTCACTTATCGTTATGCTATCAATCCATTCAGGCTAACTTTACTCGCTAAGCACTCCCTTCAATCCATCAACCGCTGTGAGTATACTCGATCCCTTTTTGCTTTATGCACATTTGGGTGTTACATACGCTACAACTATTCAAATCACATCGAACACACTACTCAATACTATTTGAACGCTAACCGTTAATGCATGTTATACGTGGCTTATGAATGCTTGTTTGTTATGTTTACACATAGAATGCTGTCTACCTGCCTTAGCAACGATAGTACTATAGTTTGGACTCAGCACCCGTTCACACGGGGGTTGTTAAGGACAATTACTTGCATGGATTACGGTGGTAATCATGTATTGCGAACTGCCCCGGGCAGTTAACCCGCAGTCATTGGTATCAATGGATCTATGTCGATAACTAACGTGCTTCATTTCACTATGTGTACGTGCTGGTTATGCATAAACGAATTCGAACTCTATATGCTATTATCAGACTTGTATGCTCACCTTTACATTTTATGTATTGACTTTATTTTAACGTATGTGACAGGTGCTTAGGATGCACATCTGGTAGGAAATTGAAGCTAGAATAAAGCTTTAGAGCCCAACAAATAGTTGTCTGTAGTAATTGAATCAAGGGTCTCTAGAAGCAGATAAACAATTGCTCTATTTAAATCTGAGTTGTCGGAACAGAATTATTTGCCTAGATTTTATCTGTAATAATTTGTTTACTGTTTGAGACATGGTATGGGACATGTTATTTTAAATTGAATGGTAACGATAATTGTTATGGAAACTTCTGGACAATCTGTTTCGCTCAGTGCCATGCCCCGATGTTTCCGCCATCGGTTGGGGTGTGACAGGTAAGGAGGTGCATCCACCCCTGTCAATGTTTCGGTTTGTAGTGTAATTTTTCTGAGAGTGAATTTCACAGATTGTCCTTTATCTATACACAAAATTTCACTCCATGTCCTTTGTCTTCAAAATGTTGATGGTGATGGAGACCGGTGATGATGTACATGATGGTTCTCGGTGTCGATTAGAGACAATGGTGTTTTGATGGTGGTTTTGGAGGTAAGAGAGGCTGGTCACAGTGGTGTTTGGCTACGGTCCAAGTGGGAGTGACGAAGGTGATGGTTATTTGGTGATTGATGATGGAGATCTGGTAATGGTTATGGTGATGGGTTTAAGATTGGAATGGTGGTAGTGAATGTTGACGGTGGACGGTGGTCAGTGGTAGTTTAGTGGTGACCGTTGGTGATGTCCGGGAAGTGGAGTGAACGGGAATTACCACGTCAATGAAGGCTGCGGTATTTTTAATGAATAGACTAGTCAAATTGATATTTTTGCCCCTCACATGAGGAGCACATGATAGCAGTTAACTGAGTTGTTAGATGGCAGTTAGACAAAAGGATAAGGAGTGTGCAAAATTGGTATATAAAGGACATATAGAGAACATTTTAAAGGCAAAGGGCAGTAAGTGAAATTTTATGTATAAATAAAGGACAATCTATGTAATTTACTCTTTTTCTGATTTTTTGTCTGAAAATTTTTTAAATTATATAGATCCGTCTCCGCCAATTATTTTGCCTAAAGAATCTCTGCCCCTACCAAATTTATTGTTCAAAAAATTTATATATATTTTCATATTAAGTTAAAAAAGTGAAGAATGGGGCTATTAGTAATTTTTTATAATTATTTTTAAACTTGAAGCGAGTTTAAATAAAGTATGAAACTAGTTTTTATATAAATGAAATTTGAGGATTCAAATTTAGATTTTTTATTTGAAGAACAGGTCTTTTAAATGAATGAAGATTATTTAGTTTTTTTGGAGTTATTATTGTTTGACCCAACACGAATCGAATAACTGATCCAAACATATAACCCGAAACATAGCAATAGGAAATATTTTTTGGCTCCCATAACTTTCCGCCCCCGCGAAACTTTTAGTCAAGCTCCACCACTTTCTACAGTTATATCTTTCCAACTCTATTTCTATAATAAACCGCCTTTAAAAGGAATGTATAAAAATGGTTATTTGATTGTCATAGTTGTTTTTACTTAACAATGGTTCTGTAATGAAAAAACCTAACAATGGTTCCGTAATCAACAATTATAAGTGCAATTATAAGTGCATGTCTGTGTATATATATGTATGTATTTTGCAAGATAAGGTACAAATATGTATTGCTTCCAACGATAAATGGAGAAATGATGGTGGATATTAGAGATTCATGCAAGTAAAGTTCTTAGTTATGTTAGTCTAAAACATTCTCCCAATTAATAGAGTTTCAAGTTGATTAGATAAATTATGGTATCAAATCCTATTGAAATCTTGATTTAAAGTTTGTTCTTCTTGGTTGAAAAAATGAAAAGGGTTGCTTTATCTGCTAATTCTTTTAAAAAAAGAATCAAATTTTGATGAATTCAACAATGTAGTTGGATTTTTCTTTTTCTGATATGCAACATTGTTGACATACACAATTCTACAATTTTGTTAGCAGTTCTACTATATGTTTCATGCTTAATCAACGTTAAAAGATGAGAAACTGTTTATGCTTACATACAGGGTCGTTCCAACGTTTTTGAAGGCCCTAAGCGAACTACAAAGTCAGGACCTTATTATTGGTATAAATGAATTGAGATTGAGATTTGAGACATTGAATAACCAGAGCGATGATTTTATCTAATATCGGCCGTAATTTCGCTCAATTCGCAATCAATTTCACATTGCTTACTCAAAAGACGCTAACGAGGGTTGATGTGTTGCGTGCGTGGACAGTGTGGATCCCTTGTGTAAAATCCTAAATATCGGGTCTAGAAACGTTGTTTAAATGGCAAAAAAAAAGTCTAATATATGAAGGAAAAAAAAAATTTGAAGCCCTTGTTTTTTGGTGGCCCTAGGCCTTTCATAGTCACACATGATGAAATATATTCTTTTTAATGGCAATAAAATTTGAACATATAATAATAATGGTTGATTTAATCATCCAAATAAATCATTAATGCCAAACTACGGATTATGATCAAATACAAAGGCTCCTTATTGTAAGAAGGGTACAAAATCTTCTAAAAAACCCACTACACAAAAAAAAAAAAAAAAAAAAAAAAAAAAACCCTAAACACCCATCACCACCCAATTAGGTTTTGGTAGTGGGTTTAGGTTTTAGGTTATTCGACACTTATCACTCTATAAATCATTCTTACACTTCTTAGTTCTTACAATTAGGAGTCTTTGTAGAATAACTTAACCCGTCAAACTATATCAAATAAGCAAAGAAAAGATCAATCAAGAAACCATAGCCACACGGTTAATACATGGCTAAACATGCTAAGATTGACTTAGAGAACCCATGGCATTATAGCCTAGCGGCATTAGATAAGGTTTAGGAACTAGTAGGTCCAGAGTTCAATTCTCACAAGAAGGTTTTCTCAAATTTATTGGATTTCCTCCGAATTGGTGTATATGCATTATAGCCTAGTGAATATGAATATGATCAGGTGGTTCCGCTGGTAGCATGATAATACTCAAGTGGTCCATCAGTGATCAAAATTTGCCGTTAAAAAAAAGACTTCGACAACTCTCAAATCAACTTAAACAAAGTGCAAACACTTGCCAACTTAAACAAAGATCAAAGCTGAAGAATATAAGCGTCGAAGGCATGTGAGCTATGCACAGTTTGGCCATACATCGAACTTGCCAAAGCCCATTCGAGACTTGAAGAAACAAACAACAAAAGAATCACGATTACACATCCTAAGATCAATCTTATCATGTATCTATACTATATAATAAAAGAAACCTCTTTAGGGACACTTGTCATCATATTAGGCCATCTCTTATAGATAATTATAATTTTAGTTTAATCTCTTCTAATTAATTATAAATAACCCTCCTACTAAATATTATTTAGTTTAATATCTTATATTATAAATAAATGTATTTTTAGTGTGTTATGTTAAAAGTAATTTTACTTTATTGATAACTATCGATTGGAAGAAGAGTATGATAACTGAGATGAAAAAACAAATTTGAGATAAGCGTTGTTTATTATCTCAATTATAATTGATGTTACCAATTATATATATATATTTTTTTGAATGGCAAATTTAACTGTCCGATAATAAAGAAATAAAATAATAACATATTTAAAATCATTGTCGTTGTAAATCAGTATTTCAATAAAGAAAAATATTTATCCCAAAACACTATGAGTAAGACCATGCGTAATGGGCATCATAAGGGCATGAAATAGTTTGATAACGCCCAGCGCCACCTCTGAGCATTATAGGGACATGAAGAGGAAGGAGCATTTCTAAAATAATGTCCAAAGAAGAGAAAAAAATGGAATGTATTGAATGAAATGGCCATTAAGAGGCATTACCCGTTACCCATTTTTTTTGAAGGGGCGTTCTGATGTTGATGTGCAGAAAAATGCCCCTTAGACCATGCGTAATGGTTAATGTCTCCTAAGAGACAATTTTTCGCTACATCAACATTATAACACCTCCCCTTAATAACCTAGGTTCAAACTCAAGATATATAATAAAATTAATTAAGTTATATATCTTCATGAAATAAAAAATATATATATATATATGTTTCAAACTTTTATGGTTTTACATCATTTTCAAAAGTTATTTTAATAACTACACTACATTACAAAAAGAAACATAAATTAACCCTATTAGTTATTACTAAGGGTGTTCACAGTTCGATTTAAAACCGTAAAACAGGTCATCATTTTGATTTCACGATCGGGTTTGTTATTAACTTTCGGTTTATTTATTAAGTTTATTAATTTTTTATTTTATATAAATTTATTCAACCTGTACAATACACGAGTTTCTTAAGGATATAATTTTTTTTATAATTTAATATATAAATTACATTTATTCAACCGTGTAATAAACAAGACTTTTAAAGATATATTGTTTTATGATTTAGTATTTAGTATATAAGGGTGGGAGTTCGCTACAAAGTCTATTTTTCCTACAAAGTGTAAAAAGTCATAAAACACTATAAAGTCAACCATAAAACACACTCAAAACCCACAACTAACAAAGTGAATATTACTAAAATGCCATATTTGTAGGTTTTGTGTTGTGTTTCGGATGATAAGGCTTTGATTATCGAATGACTAACATTAGTGTGTTTTATGTTGATTATCATGTTGCTTATATATTTGTAGTTCTACGATGGTGTGTTTAAAGTTTTTATAGACTGTTAGGGTTTGGATATGGTGTTTTAGTGATCTTCAACCTGTTATTTGTGGGTTTTGAATGTGTACTAACGTCGATTAGACGAACGGGTCGTGCCTTGTCTTAGTATTTGTGTTTTTTGGGTTATGTTTCTGGTATTATTCCAAGTTATAATAATTATATTTAGTTTTGGAATAATTGTTTAAGAAGTGTTTCTGTATTAATACTTCTCAAGTATTTTAACTTCGTATTTTCCTTCCCAAGGATGGGGGTCTTTATACATGTACACGTTATAATTCCGATAATATATTTTTAATTCTCACTTGAAAAATATATTTTATATCACTAGTCCAAATTGTTTTAAATTCCAAAATATATATATTTTTCCCAAAAATATTATATATTTTACCTCATACATTTTCCAAAATAACCCTTATCAAAATCAACATATGAGAGTATTTTCCGAAAATACATAAGTTACATTTTAGAGTTCGCGTTGTAACAACAATACCGGTGTAACTTAAATATTTATTTGTGAGAGCGTTGGTATTATTTTGGAATCGTACTTTTGTAATATTTTCCAGTTATATTATTTTTACTCTAAAAATAATATATCTAGTTCACAAAATAATCACATAATCACACAATCGTTTTATTATAAAGTATATATTCTAAATATATATTTATCAAGTTTTATTTACGAAAATCCACCTCCGATACTTGGTAATTTTGTAATAAAAATCATGTCGAGGTTTATTTTGAAAACCAAGTTAAAAATGTATTTGTAACCATTTGTTATAAAAATATTTCTAAGTATTGAAATTCTAGAAAAATTTCGCCAGAGTTTCCTTTGTAAATGGAGGTGTCCACGCTTACTAGCGTATCATTTTCTTTTCAAAATTTACTCATCAATCATCAATCAACAATATACAATCTTTAATCACTAATCTTGACAAAATAAGCCTAAATCACAAACTCATGAACTTGAAAGTTTTGTAAAAATATGTAGTAAGTCACTAACACATTTAGTAGGTCTTGTCATCCTTAAAAATAAGATTAGTTTCTTGAAAGCTTTATTTTTAAAGAAAATGAAGTTTCACAACTTCTAGTCAAGATTCACAAGAATATTTCTTTATGAAACTTCCTTGTTGCACAAGTGTTTATACACTTGTTTAGTTACCAATAATGCTTCTAGTTCATACAAGATCCGGGTTTTAACAAAACTAGTATTTTTCGCTTGGTTCTTCCGAAAAACAAAGATCTACAAGTTTATAACCTTACTTCTCGAGAAAAATTATGTTTATTCAAGTTTCAAGTTCATGGTGGATGGTTTCATCATCTTTCATATTTCTAACACTAACATCTTACTAGTTCATGTTCTTGAACATGATCTAGCATGTCTAGATGATGATCCATCCAACTTTTACTAACAACCAACATCAAATAATCATAACTACACAAGATTTACATGATTTACCCAAATAACTTCTCTTTATCCACTCTTTATCCCTTATGTTCAAGACTTTAGATTATGTTCATTAGTGTTCTTTAATATTTCACCATTCAATCATTTATCAACCACTAAAATCAAGAACAAGATGATGTTTTAGAACACTTACTACTAGCACAAGGCTAGGGAAGAAACAAGGCGTAAAAGCGGTGGATAAAAGAAAACTAGAGTGGTTCTTGAACTTCCGAGTGCACCGAGCTTGTTTGTAGGACTCCTTGCTCCTTTGTATGTATGAGAAATGGTTGAACAAAGCTTGATGGTGGTGGTAGTATGGTTGAAAGTGGCGGCCGTGGGGTATGGAAGAGAAGAAGAGAGAGTTTTGTTTTGAGGTTGGATGTTGAAATGAAAGATCATGACCATTAGGTTTATTTATAATCCAATCTTACTATTATCCAACATATACTATGTCTTTAATCCACCAACATTTAGAAATAAAATAATCAAAAGGAAGGCAAGGGGTGGGTCACCCCTTGTGATGGTCAAAGTGAGGGGGGGGGGGGGTATGGTTGGGGTGTAATGAAACTAGTTACAATTTGGTTGAAATCTAAAGGTGTTTAGTTAGTGCAATAGTGTGTTGTTTAATATAAAGGGTGTTCGGGGACCCTAACTAACTCATAAAAGCAAAAAAATGTCTTTGGCAATATTTTTATGTTCTGGGTAAAGTCCGGTTGTTCGGTTGGATGTTGATCCGTTAAAGTGCTAAATAAAGCTTTAAAGTGTCTTTTATATTGTTTTTAGTGACACATTAAATTACCAACACTTTGGAAAGTGTCTAGGACTATTTTACCAACTTTTTGCACTTTACTAGCATTGTTAAATGCTGGATTTTGGTTATATAGTGCAGAATTCTGCACTTTAAGTGTGTTTTAGGCATTTCCGGGCACTATAACTATCACCTAGTGACGCAGTTTTATGGTCCTCACCTCCCTACACTCCCTACCAGTGTAGTACTTCATTCCCGGCTCATACTGGGCCTTAAAATAGTGTCTGTCTAGGTGCTGGCATTGTCAGCATGTTTCTGGGTTATCCGTTTAGTGTGCTATCTGTGCTTTGTGCATCAAGTTTGTCACTAAAGTTTGTGTGAAATAAATGGAGCGACAGTATGAAATGTGATGCATATGTATGTATGTAAAAGAAATCAGAAAGCAGTTTAATCACAGTTGTAATCAAGCACAGTCATTAAGCACGCATTAAATATTAATTAATTGTACGGATACCTGTAATTGTGAGGGTTGTCACATTCTCCCCCCGTTAAGAAAATTTCGTCCTCGAAATTTGTACTACCTTAACCCCTTATGGTTTCGTCACACATGTATGTATATGAATAATATCGAGGTAGATAATCATCAAACCGAATCAAACCTTACTCACATTTGGCGAGTCCAAGAATATATAACAACCTGAATCCTAGGGTTAAAAGGTGTGTGCTTTTAGCATTGGATGTCAAAGGTACAAGACGTATTTGACGTATAGTCTAGTGTAATCCAGCTAGCAGGGGTTCCACAAAAAGAGGAGATCTGACTAGTAAGATTCTTAAACGATCGGTTGCAATATGCAGACGAGTTTTCCACAACCCATAGCGTCCGCCATATGAATTCAAAATCAACAACTCAAAAATAATAGTAAAGTGATCTGTCAATCTCCCGAATCAATAAGTGGTAAGGTTTAGTGTGTTGAAAATTTTGGATTGCGAGAATACGCCGAGTGAATATAAGCGAATCTGGTGTATCCTTGCCTTGATTTGTAGTTGCGTTAGAAATGTTTAAATGACAAGTCAACAAAAGTATATGTAGTTTTGCGTGAAACGGTCGACCATGGTTAGCACAAGCTATAAGTTTGTAATGACGCCACAGGGTGTCGCAATGACATAATTCAATAATAGTGGTGATTGAACAAGTTCACCATGTTTTAAACCAAACGAAAGTGTACCGAAACAAGTCTGAAGATTTGATTTACATAATGTTACAAAGTCTTTATTGAATACGGAACATCAATGAGTCACTGTTTTTTATCGAAGGAGGAAAAAGTATTAAGTACCGTAAGGCATTCGATTGTCAAAGAAAGAATCGTTAGGAGGTACATTGTGCTTATGAAATGAATATATGTACCATTGCCTTAACACACAATTGTGTTGAGACTGCTTTGATCGTGAATATCAAAATGGATTGTTAACAAATAAATAGGCAGTTAAATCTGTGTATGAAGTGAGTAACCCAATTGGCACAAGCTTCAATTTTTGTGAAAAATATCACCGCAAGGTATCGAAACAAATCAAACGATTTAGTGGAGTCGTAGACCAACCGAACCTGCTATGACTCGAAATAAAAGAATCTTTGCAAAAATATTTGAATATGATGCTCCCAATACATCATATGACGTCTGAAACTGAATATGCGAGGCGGATAAGTTCAAGCAATCGAACTTAATTTCAGTGTAGCCCGGCAATAAACGTATCTATCAACAAAGGGAATATCGGCATGGTAACAAAATAAACCATAAATGTAATTTGTAATAAAAGAAGTTTCAAGAGAGTGTGTTGACTTGATAGCAAAAGAGCCAACAAATTCAATAATGTAGGTCTTTCGAATCACAACCCAGTAATTAGATTTAGCGACGTAATATTTGAACTTCAATGAAGCGTTTATTCGAAATGAAACCACATGCGTAGCAAAGGTGCATTGATTATATATAAGTTTTCAAGTAATGAAGCGGTGTGTAACTGCTAAAATGGAGAAGTGACCAAGCATACGAAGCAAACGTGTGTTCGCTCTTAGCGAAGAGAATCAACGTGATGCAACTACTTTGAGGGGAGTAGAGATGCAAACATCTACTTGCTAGAAGCAAAAGTGAAGATTTCAACGAAAGTAAATTTAAGTACTTTTGGTTTTGTTAACTGAAATAACATGTTTGTCAAGTTAATGATGGTTGATTGAGTTGACAGATATGGTTCCTAAGTAAAAACCCTTACGAGTCTGGACCTGGGTTCCCAAAGGTCCTAAATATATGTTTTCTAAATCCTCCAGATTTTGTATCCCGTGTAGAACTGGTTTGTGCATTGTGTAAGAAGCACTATTTTTACGTACGTCTAAGAACAAGTCATTGTCCCACAATTTTTCCCCGGTATACTTTCTTCCTGAATTCACTGCTAACGACGCTCGATCGTCGACCAGTCGTGTAATAGTAGTTGGGTCCTCACAGTTAGTTATGTAAGAAGTTCGTTAATCCTCAGCAAGAGTCACTGACTCTCGTGGGTTAGCTCGTTCGGCTCCTGGTAGTTGATGCTCATTTGAAAAAAAATTCATCGTCCTTCTTCTTGACGTGCAGAACTGTGGTTACCCAAAACGGAAATTTTGGTCTGTTATCTTCCTTTTCTATCAACTTCTGAAGCTTCACTGTCAATCCTTGCATTCCCGAAGGTGTAAGTCGCTGGAGTGCATTATCTACAAATGCGGCGCCTGGAACTCAAATCGATGCGAAATTTGACTCGCCGTTGAGGAGATAATTCTGGCAAGTCGTTGGGGAGACTTCAGGATATTTCCCTATCACGGGAATACCTTCGAGTTTTAGTTCTTCGGCTCCCGTGTCCCTGACATGAGCCAGAAAACAACACATCCTTTCCGCAACCACTTTCGTGTCTTCAAGCAATTCGTGATCTGTAGAGGCGTATCCTGCTTCGTGAGTTACGATCGTTCCTTCATTCGTCATTGGGATGCGAACATCAATCTTTGCTCGATCGCTTGGCAACTAATCCATCCCAGTCACCTCGTCGAAGCTTCCCAACTCGACTGGCAATAGCTCTAGCGTAAGCTTACGCTCTCCGGGTTCTATCTTGCCGCTTCCAATTACTTCGTTGGCTCCCACTAGCTTTCCATTAGCTAGTACTTTCATGTGCGGATTATCTAACTTACTTGTTACTAAACCAAGTATACTCTCAAATTCTGGAGATGCGAATCGTAAAATTTGCAACAGTATTTGGCAATACAGATGCATGATATTGGGTAATATGGGACGTACCGATATCCACGCTTGAATTCCTGGTGTGCCTTCCTAGCTCCGGTGTGGAGTTTTCATCCTTGTGCCTGATTGTTTTAGGGCAATATTTTCTGAAATGCTTTTTGCTTCCACAGTTAAAACAACCTTGTGCACGTTTCTGTTTGTCACTCGTTCTACCTTGATAATTGTCATGGTCGTTGTTTCCTCCGTGGTTCTCACTACCATCTTGGCCTCCATTACTATGTTCAGTATCTTGCCTAGAAGTTTCTTTGGGATGCCCCCTCTTGCCACAGTTATCACATTTTCCATATTTACATCACCCGACATGATAACGTAAACAATTGTCGCACTTAGGTAAGATACCCATGTAGTCTTTTCCCCTTTTGGCCTTCTTCTTACTACTTCCCCGAGTAACCATCTTGAAATTTACGAGCTTTCACTTGTTATCCCCAGATGACTCTACAGGAGTCTCCTCTTTCTCCTTCGCAGTGGAAAATTCTCCTCGTCTAACTGCTTCTTCCGTGAGCGCCACGCTTATGTTGATAGCCTCGGTGATCGTTGAAGGTTTAGATGTCGTTACCAGGCTTAGAATCTGGGGTGCCAGTCCCTCGATGAAACGTTCGATCTTCCTAGATTCTGGTTCCACCAAAGGCGAAGCAACTTGTGATAATTCGCCAAATCTCTGCACATAGTCGGCTATCTTTGGACCTTCCATTTTCAAGTTCCACAATTCAGTCTCCAACTTCTGGACTTCTGCCCTAGAGCAATATCTTTTACGCATCAGTTCCTTCAGCTCGTCGCACGTCAAAGCATTCGCAGCAGTCTCGCCCATTGTTTGAACCTGAAGGTTCCACCATGACAGAGCCCCATCTACAAATAGTCCAGCTACGTACATGACCTGATGTTCTGGGGCACATTTGCTCAACTGTAAGACAGAATTCGTCTTCTCCACCCAACGCACAAAAGCTAAGGCACCCCCAGTGCTGTCGTATTTTCGAGGTTTGTGGTTCAAGAACTGCTCGTAAGTGCAGCCGCCGGGTGGGTTATTTCCTAAGGTACCTCCGCCGTGTTCGGAGCGAAGGGCCTCGAAGTGTGCGATGGCTTGCGATAGGCGCCCTTGCAGTTCTGACTCTGCTGTTGTCGGCAGAGGGTTGTTGGTATCGACGTTCCCTCGTATCGACATCTTCTGAGAAGAAGGTTGGTTAAGTCAGGTCTTATTCGTTCGGGGAGTGCATATAGTTGTTTAGAGATCATATGCACATACACATAATTATAGTATAATCAAGTAGTTTGGTAATTATGTTTAATGATAACATAGCAAGTAAGCACGTAGTATTATAATTATAGCACACACACATAGATCAATAACGTGCTTAGCAAAGACCTAGCGACTGAGTTTTCATTGGTTATTGGCCACAAAGTGTTGTCGCATGTTTAATGATGATTGGCTCTCATTATTCTCCGACCGCAATTGCATTGTCTTACGAAGTGTATCATATCAAAAGGGACACAGGGTCACCCTACCCTTGCCCAACAAGTCTATCAGCATATAAAAATTACGTAGTCAGACGTGGTCTTCCAAAAGTCTTCACAATCTCGGCTCATCATTAGTGTCTTTACCCAATTGTAATGCAATCCGCACAGTCCAGAAACCAACTATACTGGTGACTGAGGTGGAGGGGGAAAGAAAAGTAAACTGTTATCCTGCGTGAAATCCTCCTCGAGCTTGTATATACGCCGAAGCAATTAGCTGATTTGTCGCTTGGCAGTAAAGAAACGAGCATCAAATCCTGGGAAAAGTGTAATAGTAGCAGGGGAGAGTGCCAAAAGAATCTTTGATAGATGTGGAGGACCAAAGTATACTAGTAACAGACAGGGCGAAGGACGTGGTGTCTTACATAAACTTTCCAGACAATATGCTGTCTTGTGATGTAGGCACTTAAATCATGTTTTCGGTTATGTAATGTTTTGCATTTGAAGTTGCCAAACGTGGTGTCAGCTCAAACTCCAACATTCTGCGATTCATATCCTCAAACTGTAGTTGATGTTACAGGAGCAACTCATCTCGTGTGTGGCCTCCATAATGTGAGGGATGGTAAGGGTCTAAAATTAGCATAGTGTATTATAGGAACCATCGAAATGGCTCGTCCAGCGGTGTAGAGGTGAAGGTAGCAGATGGTGCGGCCTGCAAGGTCGTAGAAAATGCTGTTGTAGCAAAACGGATCGTCATGAGGTGTGCTGACCTAGAGTATCTTCCTAGGGTGCGGGTATGTCTTGAAAGAAAGCGATAGGCATGTTGGCGCAATGGACGTCGGTCTTCACAAGAGCAACATCAGCGGGTGAAGGTGCAGGAGCAAACGTCTCGACTGATAGGAAGATCATTAGGTGCAGGTACTGGGTCAGGTATAAGGGGTGCAATGTTTGATAATCCAAGGAAACAGGGTCATGACCAAGTAAAGGTGCAGGTTCGGCAGGTGCAACATCAAGCGGACCCAAAAGGTGCAGAAGCTAGCTCAGGAGCAGGCTCTTGGTCGCGTAACGGTGTGGTGCCTTGGGCAGGTGATAGTGCAGCAGTCATAACGGCGTCGTCGTCTGTGTCAGTAGTAGAAAGATGTAATTCGGCCGTCTATAAGGCTGCAAATGTCACAGAATCAAAGGAGTCTGAAACCGAGTGTATACTAGAATCAGAGGGTAGCTTGGCAACAGGGATCTCAAAATGTGCAATTTGTAACAATGTTCTCATCTTACTTTCCATCATCATGGGCGTTATCGGAAGGGCCATCAATATCACGTCGATATCGTTATCAATTGTTCGTCGAGTAATCAACCTTCGGAAGGAATGTCCACCAGAGGCGCATTGTCGAGGATCGGAGCCATGGTGTGCTTACCAACGGGATGGTCAGTGATGAAGTGGTCGTGGGCCGAACATGAATGACAGAGGGATCTTTGTCAAGGAAGCCATCAACAAGGGTAATTTATCGCCAAAGTCTGGCAGCGCGAACGGTTGGAAGTCGTCCTCGTCCTTGGTCAGCATGTCAGGGTCACTCTCAGTGTCTGACTTAAACATCTCTGGCGCAGGTACAGTCTCATCATTTGTGGCGGTGGCCGTAGGGTCGTTATCATCTGACAATTCGTTCCCTGAGGAAGGTGACGTGTGTGCCGGTATATAGTAGTCATAGCATGCATATTTACTGTAATCTTTAACACTTTGTGTATTGCAAATAAAGACAATTCATAATGTAACCATGTATCCACATATTCGTCCCAGTCTTCTCAGACTATCCCACCCAGTCTCTCAGACTAAACTCCCTAGTCTCTCAGACTAACTCCCTAGTCTCTCAGATTAACTCCCTAGACTCTCAGACTAACTCCCTGGTCTCTAAGACCAACTCCCTGGTCTCTAAGACCATCCTCCCAGTCTCTAAGACTAAATCCCTGGTCTCTAAGACCATCCTCCCAGACTCTAAGACTAAATCCCTGGTCTCTAAGACCAATCCTCCCTCAGTCTCTAAGACTGATCCTCCCTCAGTCTCTAAGACTGAATTATAAATATAAATTTTGAAATGTGTATTTGTGCCTTTTTGTTTGTAAAAATGTTTGTTCCCTGGATCTGGACGTTTTGTGTATGCAATGAAAACATGTTGTGAAAACATTTTAGTGAGAGCCCTAATGATCGTAGTCTAGAATCAAGAAAGAATCCTAGTTCGCTACGACCGAAGCTCTGATACCAAGCTGTCACACCCTGACTTTTGCGGAAGCGTGGTTATTGGTGTGACTTCTTAATACCATTGCATACGATCATAACAACACTATATGATAAAACTAGTAGATGTACATCCATTAATTTAAGTTTAAAAGTAGTACAACATAATTTTCTGAAATGTCGATACCAAATTCAAGTTACAAACCATAACAAATTTTAAGGAGTTCAAAAAGACTCAACAAAAGGTTTTAAAACAAACCCGAGTTTAGGACCACGTATCTCGTCCAGGATTAAGATACATCTCCTAAGCCCTAATGACTTAGATGGCATCTTTATTCACAACGCAGCTTAAAACTCCAACGCCCGCCAGATCCATTTACTAATTTCCTGAAATACATGTAGTTTGAAAAATCAACATAAAGTTGAGCGAGTTCATGTAAAAGTGAGTATGTATAAACCTTTGTAATATGTCTGTATGTATGAAAATCCCTGGTATGTACCATTTAAGGAAAAAGAGATCACCATTGGGTTGCAAAGCCAATGATATGTGTGAAGTGATGCAGGAAGACTCAAACCTAGCGGATTTGTGCGTCGGGCACTTAGTCACCACCTGGCCCACTCAGCGGACTCAGGAGTGGGGCTCGCTACACCCAAATAGATCTATCACTAATGTCCCTCGGTCCTACAACGAGGATTAATGGCCCCAAGTAATACCTACCCACTCACATGATCTAAGTAGTAAACCCTCCTTAAGCTAACCATACCATGTATATAAAAGTCTGTAGTAATTGTCGCATGTATTTCACCCCCGAAGTATAAAACTGAAAACAGTAAAGAGAAAAGGGGGACATGAACTCACTATATTGCGTCTTCAGTATGTGTAACCCAAGTCTCCTCAGCCAACACGACTACCTACAGTGTACTAACGTCTATTAGACGAACGGGTCGTGCCTTGTCTTAGTATTTGTGTTTTTTGGGTTACGTTTCTGGTATTATTCCAAGTTATAATAATTATATTTAGTTTTGGAATAATTGTTTAAGCAGTGTTTCTGTATTAATACTTCTCAAGTATTTTAACTTCGTATTTTCCTTCCCAAGGATGGGGGTCTTTATACATGTACACGTTATAATTCCGATAATATATTTTTAATTCTCACTTGAAAAATATATTTTATATCACTAGTCCAAATTGTTTTAAATACCAATATATATATATTTTTCCCAAAAATATTAAATATTTTACCTCATACATTTTCCAAAATAACACTTATCAAAATCTACATATGAGAGTATTTTCCGAAAATACATAAGTTACATTTTAGAGTTCGCGTTGTAACAACAATACCGGTGTAACTTAAATATTTATTTGTGAGAGCGTTGGTATTATTTTGGAATCGTACTTTCGTAATATTTTCCAGTTATATTATTTTTACTCTAAAAATAATATATCTAGTTCACAAAATAATCACATAATCACACAATCGTTTTATTATAAAATATATATTCTAAATATATATTTATCAAGTTTTATTTACGAAAATCCACCTCCGATACTTGGTAAATTATAATAAAAATCATGGCGAGGTTTATTTTGAAAACCAAGTTAAAAATGTATTTGTAACCATTTGTTATAAAAATATTTCTAAGTATTGAAATTCTAGAAAAATTTCGCCAGAGTTTCCTTTGTAAATGGAGGTGTCCACGCTTACTAGCGTATCATTTTCTTTTCAAAATTTACTCATCAATCATCAATCAACAATATACAATCTTTAATCACTAATCTTGACAAAATAAGCCTAAATCACAAACTCATGAACTTGAAAGTTTTGTAAAAATATGTAGTAAGTCACTAACACATTTAGTAGGTCTTGTCATCCTTAAAAATAAGATTAGTTTCTTGAAAGCTTTATTTTTAAAGAAAATGAAGTTTCACAACTTCTAGTCAAGATTCACAAGAATATTTCTTTATGAAACTTCCTTGTTACACAAGTGTTTATACACTTGTTTAGTTACCAATAATGCTTCTAGTTTATACAAGATCCGGGTTTTAACAAAACTAGTATTTTTCGCTTGGTTCTTCCGAAAAACAAAGATCTACAAGTTTATAACCTTACTTCTCGAGAAAAATTATGTTTATTCAAGTTTCAAGTTCATGGTGGATGGTTTCATCATCTTTCATATTTCTAACACTAACATCTTACTAGTTCATGTTCTTGAACATGATCTAGCATGTCTAGATGATGATCCATCCAACTTTTACTAACAACCAACATCAAATAATCATAACTACACAAGATTTACATGATTTACCCAAATAACTTCTCTTTATCCACTCTTTATCCCTTATGTTCAAGACTTTAGATTATGTTCATTAGTGTTCTTTAATATTTCACCATTCAATCATCTATCAACCACTAAAATCAAGAACAAGATGATGTTTTAGAACACTTACTACTAGCACAAGGCTAGGGAAGAAACAAGGCGTAAAAGCGGTGGATAAAAGAAAACTAGAGTGGTTCTTGAACTTCCGAGTGCACCGAGCTTGTTTGTAGGACTCCTTGCTCCTTTGTATGTATGAGAAATGGTTGAACAAAGCTTGATGGTGGTGGTAGTATGGTTGAAAGTGGCGGCCGTGGGGTATGGAAGAGAAGAAGAGAGAGTTTTGTTTTGAGGTTGGATGTTGAAATGAAAGATCATGACCATTAGGTTTATTTATAATCCAATCTTACTATTATCCAACATATACTATGTCTTTAATCCACCAACATTTAGAAATAAAATAATCAAAAGGAAGGCAAGGGGTGGGTCACCCCTTGTGATGGTCAAAGTGAGGGGGGAGGGGGTATGGTTGGGGTGTAATGAAGCTAGTTACAATTTGGTTGAAATCTAAAGGTGTTTAGTTAGTGCAATAGTGTGTTGTTTAATATAAAGGGTGTTCGGGGACCCTAACTAACTCAGAAAAGCAAAAAAATGTCTTTGGCAATATTTTTATGTTCTGGGTAAAGTCCGGTTGTTCGGTTGGATGTTGATCCGTTAAAGTGCTAAATAAAGCTTTAAAGTGTCTTTTATATTGTTTTTAGTGACACATTAAATTACCAACACTTTGGAAAGTGTCTAGGACTATTTTACCAACTTTTTGCACTTTACTAGCATTGTTAAATGCTGGATTTTGGTTATATAGTGCAGAATTCTGCACTTTAAGTGTGTTTTAGGCATTTCCGGGCACTATAACTATCACCTAGTGACGCAGTTTTATGGTCCTCACCTCCCTACACTCCCTACCAGTGTAGTACTTCATTCCCGGCTCATAATGGGCCTTAAAATAGTGTTTGTCTAGGTGCTGGCATTGTCAGCATGCTTCTGGGTTATCCGTTTAGTGTGCTATCTGTGCTTTGTGCATCAAGTTTGTCACTAAAGTTTGTGTGAAATAAATGGAGTGACAGTATGAAATGTGATGCATATGTATGTATGTAAAAGAAATCAGAAAGCAGTTTAATCACAGTTGTAATCAAGCACAGTCATTAAGCACGAATTAAATATTAATTAATTGTACGGATACCTGTAATTGTGAGGGTTGTCACAATCCGTATAACCCGACTAATCAACCCATTTTATCACTCTTAGTCTTGTAGAGCTATACACTACTCACAATGTTTCTGTTATTACTGTGCTAATTAAATAAGGACCATGATATTCACACACGCTTGGATTATTTCCACACCTCTTATGTGCTGCGCTTTGGTCAAAGCTCAACATATAGGTCCGGCAAACAGACAAAGATTAACGGGTGTCAGTCTTTGTCTCGTTAACCTCGTACCTACGTTTTGGCCAAAGCGCAATGCATAGGGGGTGTGGAAACCTACATGCTGAGCTTTGGCCGACGAGCAGCGCAGAGGGGGTGTGGAAACTTATATGCTGAGTTTTGGCCAAAGAACAACGCATAGGGGGTGTGGAAATAAGCCAAGCGTGTGTGAATATGTCAAAACAGCCAAAGCAGGTGTGGAAATAGGCCGGACCATTTTTTTCACATGTCCACTTATTTTTTCGTGTAACTAAGTACACACGTAGTTGCGGTGGTGACACTAGATGGTACGAAACCCACATTACTATGATTACGATGGCATTCTAAGCTTTCACAGTATACGCAAGTTATGAAATGCTCTAATATGTATATGTATCTGTATATGTATTTGATGGCGCTAGTTACTATAAAAAAACAAGATTGGCAGGTGAGTGGGGTTGGGTAATAATAACAACTTAGGAGGTATTAGAGAGTGCGTGAATTAGTCATTAAAAAACTAATTAGAAATCAAATTAACAACTTTTGGTTTTTTAATATAGAACGGATGATATAGTGTAACGCCTCAAAAACCCGAATGAATTTAAGTCAATGAATAGTAACTATCAATAGTTGGTCATTAAAAAACTAATTAGAAATCAAATTAACAACTTTTGGTTTTTAATATAGAATGGATGATATAGTGTAACGCCCCAAAAACCCGAATGAATTTAGATTAATAGAATGTGTTTATGTGAAGTGACGGGTTTTCAATATGTTTAAGTGTACACGTGACTAACCTTGTTATCATTGAGTATGCAATGAAAAGTGCATGTATGATAACATTGGGTTCAAGAGAGTTGATGCTGGAATGTAGTAGATGAACCAGGAAGGATGATCGAATGAAATATCTTGCGTCGTTAGAATGCAATATGGTCTTTTGGTCATATGTTTATAATATATGAATGATGTCGCTAGTTACTAAAGTGTTGGTTGTTTATGGTGTCCACAGGTTACACGAATCATTACTAATATCACGAAGGACAAATGAGTGAAGATCGAGTTAAAGAATACGGATTTTACGGAAGGGTTGTCACATAGTTTGCATTCAAATGTTATATTTGATACAATAATCATGAATGAATGATGTAATTTTTTTTAAAAGAGTCATTGTAAATGATTTTCAAATGTGTTAGAATGATTATAACAAAAGAAATTTTATGGTTCGTAATTCCGTTGCGAATTTTGGTTAAAACAACTTGAGGGTCTTACATATAGAGAGGATATCTACGTGTGTAGAGAGAGATTTCTTGTAATAAGAGATATCTGTGCGAAGCATACAAAAATATCTAAGACGCAACACTTGTATTTTAAGACGACGGTATATGTGTCCGTTAATGAAAGGTGGTTTGAGACACAACGTCTTAATGGTTTGGTTACACCATTATAATCATACCAAAAGGAGGACAAGGAAAACATAGGCGAATTGTCTAGGTTAGAATAAGTTTCCTTGAAAAGGAAAACATAAAGTTTGTCAACGTAATCGATAACGGAGTACAAATGATATAAAAAATTGATAGATCTATTTCTTTAACAACCTTTTTAATATATATTAAAAAAAACTAAAATCTACAACTTTTCAAACAAAAACACAACAAAATGCACCCAAACAACAACCAAAACAAAACATCGCATCCCTATATGCTGTGCTTTGGACCAAAGCGTAACATATAGGTACAACCGACAAACAAGGACTGACGAGTGTATTGTTGACCGTGCACTTATATGTTAAAGCGCAGCGTTTAGGAGTGTCCAAAAAGCTAAAATGGACGTGAGAATAGACGAGTCCTTAAATAATTTCAAATAAACGGGTTTTAATGTTCTTCGTAGAAACATGTACGTACACTAGTCAAATAAAAAAAATTAAGGTGGGCGACAATGCATTGATGAGATTTAACATGAGACAAATTAAATTTTGACAGTCCATTTGGACAGACGTCATCAATGTTGATCAGCTTTGAATGTTGTACCATACTACAATAGTTGTTGTACTTGCTAATATTAAATATCCGTACTATAAGACCATCCGTAGTGGGGCGTGATTTTTAAAAATTTTTCAAAAAAAAACGCTCTATAACGCCCCGGCCGCCATTACATAGGGCGTTACCGGCGTTATTTTCGGAAAAAAATCAATATGGCGTTTTAATTAAAACGCTGAAAAATTGTGGGGATCGAGATTGTACCGTTGCCAAACGGTCAAAAGTGTTAATTTTTTTTTAATTTAAAAATTTACCCACTATATATATATATCAACCCACTTTCTCATATTTTTTATAAAAAACTTCCACTTTCTCTCCTACTTTCTTCTATTTTTTTTATAAAAAACACCCACTTTCTCCTATTTTTTATACAATCATGCATCCATTCCGACCCCCTTTTGGTGTCCCCGCAAGACCCACGAACCCGAACACAACCCAACCGCAAAACCCGTATAACCTTCAAGACATGGACCCGAGCTTTTTACCGTACGCGGCTTACTTGACTGGCGCCACTCCGTTTGTACCTCCCACCTTCGGCTATGGTCAAGCCGGCGGGTCGCAACCGTCACAACAACAACCCGAATCCGAACCCGATGTCGATGTCGTGCCGGAGACGCAACCCGAACCGGTGCAAGACAAATCAAAACGCGGCAGAAGGTCGCATAAGAAGAAGGATAAGGACGAACCTCGACGTACAAAAACTATCATTAAATGGACGAAGGAGGAGGAATTCACGTTGACTCGGGCGTGGCTCGACATTTCGGAGGACGAAGAAACGGGTAACTCTTTTATTATTATTTTTTTTACTTATTTTTTACTTTTATTTTTAACATACAACTTATATTTTTACTTTTTTTTTTAATTTGTAGCAAACTTTCAAACGGGTCCCGT
>JARYGA010046252.1:0-34787 GCA_030545235.1 Helianthus tuberosus
TGCTCATTGGTGGGTGTAGTGGAGGCTCAGGGTCAAATTGGGGGAAGAAGGTATTAGGGTTATTCAGAAGATTCTGAAATTGCCAGTCAGTTGTCTACCATTCTTCTAGCTCTTCTGGTAGAGGTCGGGGGTGAATAATAGGATCTGGGATAGCAGGTTCCAGATTAACTGGAAGTTGTGCTTCAACTGGGTAATTGAAGAGGTTTTCATTGGCAGGTCCGACGAGGTCGCTAAGTGCCAGTTTACGATCCAACTCCTCCCATGATGGCATATCCAGGGCTTGCCTAGAACTTTCCCTGATCTCTATTCCTTTACCTTTATCCATCGGATCCTCAGTCTTTATAACTTTCTGTGTTGTTGGTTTCTTCCTACGCACACGCCTCCAGCCTACGAGTCTTCTTCTCTTTTTCGGTTTTGGTTTCTCCTGAGGTTGGGCTTGGAATACCATTGGCTCCTCATTGTTGGCCCAATAACCGGAAAAGCCCTCAGAAACTTCCATATCAGCAGAATGCATAGTGATATTCTGAAGAGCTTCAGACAACTCATTCATGCTGTTAGCATATGTGAAGAAACACACAAAAATTCTAAGTTAAAATTTTGTAAAATAAATTTTCACAGAATCACAGAAGGGCATTCAGAAAAAAATTAAGTATTTCTAAATACATAATTGGCTTAAATCAGTGGCTCTGATACCACTTTTTTCTGTCACGGCCCCCGTCCTGGTTTTACCCGGTCCAGGAGCCGCATCAGCAACTCGTTGTATTTATTATTTGAGTTGACAGCGGAAGTTTATCAGGATCTTTTAAAACTTGAAAATGCCCAATTATTTTATTTCATAAATTGGGATAAACCCCGTAATTTACAATAGAGGAATTTCACAAGGAATTCCCTAGTTTTTACAAAACATGTTTATTTATTTGACTGAGCCACTACTTCAAGCTTGTTAGTGCTCCGTAGCACTTTTCCTTGCTTCACAGTAGGTCACCTGAAACATGTTTTAAAAATATTTTATCAGCGGGGAAATACTGGCGAGTCATTCAAATTTGATTAAATGACACATAGTTATAAATTACAGCATAAGAGCGATTACAATGGGTACTATCTTATTTTTATCTGGCGCCGTGTCACCTCCTGGTGACGATGGTCATACCACTATTGGGTCCTTTCACCCAAGTAGTGATGATTATCACTGTTAGGTTGATGAACCTAACCGCGAGAGGTTAGTAATGTGCACAATACCCCACTAGCCAGTGATTCAAGATAACCATGACTTAATCCCTGTAATTATAACTTTTGAAAATGGTTGAAGTATTGTAAAACATTATTGATAAAAAGAGAATGACTCACATTGCAAGTTTAACCGGGCAGAGTTTAGCCTACTGATAAGCGTTGTAACCTAAATTAAATGACAATGCATACGAACTGGGTCAGTAACTTAATACAACATTTACGATAACTCACGAGATTAAAACCCTCACGACGAATGACAAAGTATAGCCCTAAGTTGGGCAACACTTAAACATCCATCGGATTGGTTTCAATCGATCGGACATTGAATCGTAGTAGCGATCGAGCTAATACCCTGTATCGTAGCAGCGCCTTGATACCTTAAAACTTCGAATTTAGGCAGTATACTTCGTTTTGAGAAAAGTTTTTGAACACAGTTGAAAGCCCCATGCACAGGCTACTTATAGCAAAATTTTCAGTTTTACGCGGGCCCCGTAAGCCTTAACAGGCTTTTACGCGGCCCGCGAGAGCCACCTAGTCTACGACTAGGGCATCCGTGTCACAGGTAGGTCTGCCACGTAGCCTAAGCGCTTATCCGGAGATTTGCTGAGTTGTCGCGGCCCGCGTAAACTTATCTTATGGTTTACGCGGCCCGCATGAAACCCAATTTTCTTGATTTCTTGGTTTTTCATGCACATTAAGGTTTCAGGGGTCCGAGTTTTCACTTACGGGTCGTTTTGGGACATTTTTGCAGGTCCTTACATGATTTAAGCCAATTAAGTATCTAGAAATACTTAATTTTTCAGACTGCCATTATGTGATTATGTGAAAAATTCAATTTAACATATAAAATTTTAACTTGAATTCTGTGTGTTTCTTCATATGTGATAACAGCATGAATGAACTGTCGGAGGCACTCCGAAACTTTACAATCCATACCACCGATATGGATACAACAGGAATTCAGTCAGGTTATCAGGCGGATACCGAGGAGCCATTAGTGTTTCAGGCCCAGTCCCAGGAGAAACCCAAGCCTAAAAGGAGGAGAAGGAACCTAAAAAAAAAGAAATAAGAAAGGTGGACTTGACAAACAACCGCAATTCATGGGTACGTATCAAGCTTACTTTAACATCCTTATCCTTTGTTGCATCTTGAATGTGCCGCTCCATGTCAACTGACTATAATCTCCTCAATTAGGTTTAAATGATAGATGAGAGAAGGTCAGAGTAATAATTACGCAGGCTGTAGTTTTTTATGGTCAGGTTGGAATATTTATAAACAGAGATATAACTACTTATTTACTAAAAATAAGGAAGGTGGAGAACATGGGGCATTTATTTAGGTAAAATAAAAACTGAATAAAACCAATTATGGGGGAGATTGCGGAGGTAACTCCCAGTTAAAAAAAACTGATTTGTTGATTAAAACTTATTTGTTTATAAAAACTGAACTGGAGATGGGAGTGGCCAACCCATAATCCTAGGAGCCATACGTGGAGAACATGGGGATGAAAATTGCGGAGGTAACTCCCAGCTAAAGAAACTGCTTGTAACTGTCGTCATAGCGGTTAAAAATGCAGTTTAAACGGACAATATTTCATCTCAGCAAGATCTAAGGGCTAAGAATGATTTGAAAGTTAGTTACACTTAATGGGCTTAATATATATATATATGACGTCACTCTATGTCTTTATCTTACTCTTTAATTTGTGCACTGCATCTTCTTTAAATAACAAATTTACACACAACTTGCTCTTTTCTCTAACCATCCACCAACCCAATTAAATGCACCCATGTGCCCTTCACGTGAGGAGTAAATATGTCAATTTACCATCTCCCTGCACTTTAAAAGCCCCAGACTCTTCATTCTCACACAAATTAGAGTTTCTTCATTCAAGAATATTATGATATCATAATCACAAAATTTACATTCCTTTCGTCTTTATTCATGATTATGCAATGTGTTATACTTGTGCAAACTATGTGAAATTTATGTGTTATGTGAAATACCTTATGCTCATTCATGCAAACAAAAAATGTTTTCTAAACACATTATGATCAAGTCTCATCCTTTCCCCTATTTCGATCTTTTAGATGTCTTACAACCGTCTTTCGAACTCCAAGAGAAGCTCCAAGTCCAACTCCGACGCAAGGTCCAAGAAAGGGATGATGAAGTTCATGACCAAGCAAATGGCCAAGGTTATTACAGATTTTGTTAGCAGGATCCAAACCCCCAACAACACCGACTCCCCTCATGCCTCGGTCGAATCAAAAGTCGACCCACCTAAGTCGAACTTTACGTTTAAGCAATTCAACTCGTGTAGCCCAATACCATTTACGGGCGAAGAAAGAGCGACGAAGATGCTCCAATGGTTTGATGCCATTGAAGTCACTTTTCGTCATAGCGGGTGTCCCGAACACCTTCGCACCACCAACGCCACCGGCGTTTTCTGATCGAGGGCACTCGATTGGTGGACTGCCGAGCGCAACACACGTGGTGACGACGCCGCTTATGCGTTGACTTGGACCGAGCTCAAGAAGCTCATGAAGGATGAGTTTTGTCCTCCCCACGAGCTCCAACAACTCGAGAACGAGTTTTGGAACATTAAGCAAGTTGGGAGCGATAATACCGGTCTCACCGCTAGGTTCAAGCAACTTAGCGCCCTATGTCCCGGTCAAGTCGACACCACCGAGAAAGCCATTGCCAAGTACATCCGAGCCCTACCCTCCTCCATTTCAAATTTTATGGAGTCCGCTCAACCCAAAACCCTCGAAGACACCTTCCATCTCGCCCCCAAATTCAACCATAATTGAATTTTGGATGGAACCTACGAAACAAAGGGTTCTACCAAAACGGTTCACCAAGCCACCACCAAACCAATCACCGAACCACCCAAACCCAACACCAATGGTAAGAAGCGGAAGGGTTCGAACTGAAACTGTGCAGTTGTTACTCCGCAAAACCCTCCACAACAACAACAACTTGCCATAGCCCAAAATCCTGAACCAGCTAAATGAGCATACACTGGGACTCATCCCAAGTGTGTGACTTGCACCTATCACCACCCAGCGCACAGACCATGCCGCCTTTGCACCTCGTGCAATAGGTTCAGGCACTTTAACACCCAATGCCGAAATGACCAAAAGCCACAAGGCAACCAAGCCCAACCACCAGCCCAAAACCACAACCAATCGCCAGCAACCAACGCTCGCACCTGCTTCAAATGTGGTGACCCAAACCACCTAAGCAATGTGTATCCTCAACGCAACAAACAAGCGCAGCAGCAAGCTCCTCGTGGAAGAGATTTTGTCATCACCGCCGCTTAGGCGCAGAACAATAATGACATTATCAACGGTACTTTTCTTGTAAACGATGTTTATGCTTCTTGTCTTTTTGATACTGGCATGGATAAAAGTTTTATATCCATTGAATTTGAACAATTGCTTAAGTGTAGACGCTCTAAGTTGCCAAAATCATTCGCCGTCGAAGTCGCTTACAGTAAATCTATAACTGTTGATTCCGTTCTCCTTAATTTTTCTCTTAGTCTCAATGATCAGAAGTTTTCAATCGACCTCATAACCATGCAATTGGATAGTTTCGACATCATAGTAGGGATGGATTGGCTTTAGCGAGTCCGTGCTGAAGTTGTTTGTTCCGAGAAGTTTATTCGTCTTCCTCTTCCATCTGGTGACTCGTTACACAACTACGGTGAGAAACCTTCAAAATGTCTCAAGCTCGTGTCGTGTACTCAAGCGAACAAATATTTGCACAAAGAGTACTTTCCTTTTCTAGCCCACATTGTGGAAGAAAAGGGCATGTGAAAAGACGTAAGTGATGTTCCAGTGGTGCGTGATTTCCTTGATGTTTTTCCCAAGGACTTACCTGGTCCTCCTCCTCCTCCTCCTCCTCCTCTTTCTGTTGACTTTCGTATTTACCTCATTCCTGGTGCTACACCTATCGCGAAATCCCCTTACTGTATCGCACCCTCAAAAATGCAAGAGCTATCGAGCCAACTTCAAGAACTACTTGATAAAGGCTTTATATGCCTTAGTACTTCTCCTTGGGGCGTTCCGGCCCTCTTTGTCAAAACAAAAAATGGATCATTCCACATGTGCATCAACTAACGCGAACTCAACAAGCTTAACGTCTAGAACCGTTATCCTCTTCCTCGTATCGACGACTTCTTCGATCAACTTCAAGGCACAACTTATTTCTCCAAAATCGATCTTCGTTCTGACTACCATCAACTTTGAGTCCTCGAAGAAGATATTCCTAAAACCACGTTTCGTACTAGATACAGTCACTACGAGTTTGTAGTCATGCCTTTCGGTTTAAACAATGCACCTGCGATTTTCATGGATTTGATGAACCGTGTGTGTAAGTTATACTTGGATCACTTTATGATTGTTTTCATAGACAATATCCTTATCTATTCCAAAACCCAAGACGAGCATGAGTGACACTTGCGCCTAATCCTCGAACTCCTACGAACCGAACAGCTTTACGCCAAATTCTCCAAGTGTGAATTTTGGCTAAAAAAAGTTCAATTTCTCGGTCACGTTATGAATGAGAAAGGCATTCACGTTGATCCCGTTAAAATCGAAACTGTTAAGAACTAGATTGCACCAAAGTCCCCGTCTGAAATTCGTTCGTTCCTTGGATTGGCGGGTTATTACCGTCGATTCATTTTCAACTTTTCGAAAATCGCCGTACCTCTCACTTCCTTGACCCAAAAGGATAAACCTTTTGTTTGGGGTTCCGAACAGGAGGAGTCTTTTCAAATGCTCAAGGACATGCATGCTCCTATTCTCTCTCTTCCCGATGGTAATGATGATTTCATCGTGTATTGCGCTGCATCTAACCAAGTTCCCGGTTATGTTCTCATGCAACGAGACAAGGTTATCGTTTATGCTTCGAGACAACTCAAGATACACTGGAAGAACTACACCACCCATGACCTTGAACTTGGTGCGGTTGTTTTTGCATTAAAGATATGGCGACTCTACCTTTATGGTACTAAGTGTGTGGTCTTCACTGACCACAAGAGCCTTCAGCACATCTTTTATCAGAAAGAGCTCAACATGCGTTGTTGGATCTAATGGACCCCACAAAAGAACAGATGATTGGAAAGCCAAAATATTCTACAACATCTGATCATGAATACAGTGTTTTGAAGTTCTGCTCCCCCCAATGGCAAAGACTCAACATCTGCTTTCTCTAAAGTCTGCTAAAGCCTAATGTCTGCCTAAGGAAACTCTGCTTGAAGAAAAAGTCTGCTGATCCAAAAGGTCTGCCAAAGTGAACCTCTACTGATGAAGACAAAGTTTGTTGAAGCAAAGGTTTGATCATCCATTGCTGATGAAGACAAAGTCTGAAGAAGCTAAGGTCTGCTATGGCTCAACAGATGTTAAAGACCAACAAATGATTATTCAACAGATGCTGATTAACAGAGGTTATCAATATAACAATGCTTAGGCTATAGTAGATGTTAAGAGTTTGTTAGGCTGTTAGATGTCGCTATCTAGGTGACGTCAGCTTAGATGCTTCATATGTTTGGTTTGTACTGTAAATAGAACAATGCATGTACTGTTCAATTCATCGGCATCCTCTTGACATTTTTGTACAAATAAATTAGAAGTGATCAGACTGAGGGGGAGTTTGTAATTCTCATGCATACGTAAACATTGTAATTGAAATCTTTATAAAAGCATGATGATGAAAGCATTCACTTCATTGTTGTGATTTAAAAGTTATTATTCCGCTGCATATTTCCATATTTATTTTACCTTCATTCATTGTTTCCATCTTATCCGTCATAACAATCAAACTCAGATCCTAACAATTGGTATCAGAGCCTGGTCAATCAAATTCGAGCTAAACAATCAATTTGATATAAAGGATCAGCTCCTACTACTGATATTGTTTGTTCGTTGGTTTGAAAACAGAGTAAAAGTTTATTTACGTTCAAAGTATCTTAAACAAAAACACTGTTTGTAAACAATAAAAAATGTCTCAAAATTCACAAGATCCACACAAACACTGGTACTCTATAGAAACCTCTGGTACTTGTTAGATCGGAGTACAATATATAGCAACATCAGACGGGTCACGTACTTGCTCAGCAGAACACAGGGTGCTGGAAATCGGTTATCTTCGGACCACATGTTCCGATGGTGCCGAGTGCTAAAGACCCCAATGTTCAACTACAAAGAAGTCAGAAACTACTCCAAGCAAGATTTTCTGAAAATCAAGTTAAATGCCAAAGCATTTAGCATTGTTGCTACGACTCTACCGAATGATATCTATGCTGGCCTATTGCATTGCAACATTGCTAAGGAGTTGTGGGATGCATTGAAAGAGCAGTTTGGTGGTACAGAGGAAGTTACTGAAAACAATCGAGAAGTTCCGAACCAACAGTATGAAACATTTTGTCACGTTAAAGGAGAATCATTAACTCAACAATTTGAGAGGTTTAGTTGTCTAATAAGTGAACTAAAACTGGTAAATGTTGAGTTTCCTAATTCAACCTTGAATAGCCAATTTCTAAGATCATTACCAGATAAATGGGACACTATTGCCTTTGTAACTAGAAACTCTGTTGGTTTCAAAGAGATGAGTTTGACTCAGCTTCATGGTAGGCTCCTCACTTATGAGAGAGAGCTTAACCAGAAAAAGAAGCTTCAAGAGTCAGGAAAAGTTGCTGATGACTATGCTTTTGGTAGTACAAAACTTTTTGGCCAAGAAGAAACTTGGTGGAAGTAAGGATCAGGTTTATGATCATTTTATTGACATAACATCTGGTGGAGGATTGAACTCTGATTCTTACTCACCCAATTATGCTTTTGTAGCAAATGGGGAAAATCAAGTTTCTGAAAACTTATCTTTTGAGTTAATTGATCTTCAACACTTTGACCCCGCTAATCTGGAAGAAATTGACATATTTCACCAACTTGCATTGCTAACTGTCAGAACTAGCAAATTTTACAAAAGAACTGGTAGAAAATTTCCATGGTTGCATGGGGGGGGGGGGTTGAAAGTTGGGTTGGATAAACCAAAAATTAAGTGTTACAAGTATAATAGGTTAGGCCATTTTGCTAGAGAATATAGGAGCCAAACCAGTGGTCCTATTGTCACACATCCAAGTCCTAGACCTCAAAACACTCAAAACACTGTCCATTATTCCCAATATATCCCTGCACCACACATGCAAAGCACTGCTCACTTTGCACACCCTGTAAACACTGTTCCAGTACAGTATGTCCAAACCACTATTCCTCAGATACAATATGTTCAAACCCCAACTCCTCAGGTTCAAGTGCAACCAACACCACAAGCTGCACAAACCTCTGCTCAGGCAGAAACCAGTCAATAGAGCTTTTTCAAACAAGGCTTTGTTGATTGGAGCAGTTTACCTGATGCACTTACAGATGAAAACTTTGCCTTAGTTGCCAATTTTGAAAAGAAACCTGATGATTTTTGTTTTATGGCACTAGAGACAATATTGGAAGGGGTTGAGTATGAGGAAGTGGTGTCCAATTCTAAGGAGGTTTGTGATAATGTTGAAACAAATGTTTCAGAAGAAAAGCTTGGTGAAGAACTGGTGAAACCTCTGTCAGACCCATAGGAGTCTAGTGTTTGTGAAGGAGAATGTGATTGTGCCATGATGGCTATTGCTAAGGTATCACCTCAAGTCCTTAAAGACTTATGTTCAGACAAATGTATCATTGCTTTTGCTAACATTAAAGAGGTGAAAGAAAACCTTAGGAACAAGATCTTAGACAATGGAATACAGTTTCAAAAACTTGTTAAAGAGTTAAAATCAAAACTATTTGAAAAAGAAAGTGAAATCAGCAGTCTCAAACATGAATCAAGTATAACCAAGGATCAACTCCAAACTATGATAGAAAAATATCATAGTTGTAAAAAATAGCTTGAGTCTACCCAAATAACATGTGAAAAATGGGTAGAATCCTGCAAAGGTTATGAGTTGATATTAGAAAAACATATCAAAAGCTATGTAAAATTTGGCATAGGCTTTCACAAAAATGACCAAGTTTCTGATAACACTACTATAAATGATTCTGGTTTGGTTGAAATCATTCCCACAAACATGGCTGGTTAAGAAATTAAAGTCACAGATCAAAATGGAAAGAAAATTGTTTTGGAAAAACCTGAAGGATCCTCAACTTTTGAGGAAATTGAAAAATACCAATTCAAACCAACATGGTCAGATGAGTGTGACATTCTTGAAAATTTTAAGCCAATGGACTTCTCAACCATTGAGGGTGTGAAAGCACCTAAAGTGAAAATCATTCCCTTAAAAGACCTTCCAACAGATGTTACAACATATGTTAACAAAGAGGTTGAAAAAGGGAAGAAGAAAGAGAAGATCAAAAACTTGTTTTGTGATTTTTGCAAAAAGAAAAACCATATTACTAAAAGCTGTTTTCTTTTAAATGCATATGACATAAACAAGACAAGTGTGATTGTTGCTGCACCTCATTGCACTATTTATGGCAGAAAAAATCACAAAACTCAAGAGTGTGTTTATCTAAAAAATTTTGATGTCAAAAGAAATGAGTATAAATAAAAAAACACATGAGAGTCCAACGGCTAGTACTCAAAAAGGAAAGTCCAAACAGACCTTCATCCCAGTCCAAACATCTGTTACCAAACAGCTGAATGCAACATCTTCTCCTAGAGAGGTTAAGGTAACAGATGCACCTCCAGCAAACCAATTTCCAAGAGGATATGGCCAACCACTTTACCAAAGAGTACCACATGGTTATGAGGCCTACAAAAGACCTTGAAAACCAAGAGTGAACAAGCATCCTCATGGTTACAACCACTTGACAGGAAATGGTCCACAACAGATGTTTCAAAAATCTACTCAAAAGACTTTTGGTTGGATTGTCTGTGACCCCATCCAAAGCCATTTTGGCTTTGGACACTCACCAAAACTAATCTGTTACTTGGTGTGCAGGGAGCTTCTACTTGCCTTGATAGTTTATGGTATGTAGATAGTGGAGGCTCCAGGCACATGACAGGATGTAGAGCCCTTCTCAAAGACTTCATAAAACATGGAGTGGGGGTGATATATCCTTTGGTAAAAATTCAAAAGGAAAGGTGCTTGGTTCAGGGACAATCCAAGCAGGGAAACTCAAGTTTGAACTTGTCAATCTTATTAACAATCTTAAATTTAATCTTCTTAGTGTGTCTCAAATGAGTGACAAAGGCTATGGGTCATTCTTCACTAAGGAAGCTTGTAAGATTGTTGGGCCAGATGTGGTGATAAATATTAAAGAAATCATAGCCGGGAGCAAAACACAGCTTGTTGCTCAAAGGAGTGGCAATGTGTATGTGGTTGATATGTTGAAAGATAATCCAATGTCTGATGCTTGTTTGTTCTCAGCTGCCTCTACCAAAGAGACAAAACTATGGCATAGAAGACTTAGACACACAAATCTCAAAACTATCACCACACTCTCAAAACAAGGTCTTGTAAGAGGCCTTCCACCAAAACTTTTCACATGTGATGAACATTGTGTTTTCTGTCTAAAAGGTAAACAACATAAAAGTTCATTCAAATCCATCGATGAGTCCAAAACTAGTTAGTGTTTACAATTGTTACACATGGACTTGTTTGGCCCTATTAAAATCATGAGTCTTAAAAAGAAGAGGTATTGTCTTGTCATAATTGATGATTTTTCAAGGTTCACATGGACTTACTTTTTGCACTCCAAAGATGAGACTGCAAGTATTTTGTAGGACTTTTTAAAAAAAGTTGAAAGCAATTTGATCTGCCAGTAAAATCTTTAGGAGTAACAATGGAACAGAGTTAAAAAATAAGAAGTTGGCTGACTTCTGTGTGTCAAAAGGGATTGTAAGGCAGTACAGCATCCCAAGACACCAGAACAAAATGGGGTGATTGAAAGAAAGAACATGACCTTAATTGAGGTTGCCAGAATAATGCTTGTAGATTCAGATTTACCATTGTCTTTTTGGGCAGAGGCTGTAAACACTGCTTGCTATGTGCAAACAGGGTTTTAATCAACCCCAGACATCAAAAGACTGCTTATGAAACTCTATTCAAGATCAAACCACTGATCTCTTATTTCAAAATCTTTGGCTGTCCATGTTTCATTTTAAACTTAAAAGATTCAATTTCAAAATTTGCAGACAAAGTAGATTGTGGTTATTTTCTGGGATACTCAACTGCTGCCAAGGCCTACAAAGTGTTTAACATAAGGACTAGGTGTGTAAAAGAGACTTTGAATGTAAAGTTCAATGAACTTTCTTCTTTGAAAATCCCAACAAATCCTGCTGAATTTTTTGACTTAGATAAATTTACATTTGAAGATGTGTCTGTCAAGACTAACCATGCAGATACACCACAATCTTTCCATCTAGATTGTAGATTTGACATTGTGATCCCACAATATAAAGTTACTTCCACCACCAGAGAAACAAATGTTTAAAACAACTGTCAAAACTCTACCACGGCTGCATCAACAGTTGTTGATCCTCAAACCTCTGCCACCTTATCCAGTCAAACCACTGCTGACAAAAGTCCATCCTCTGTGGACAAAAGTCAACCCATCTTTACACCTATTCCACCTCCATTCCAAACATTTGTTGACTCTTAAAAATTGCCAATAGATGTTAGCTCAGATAATTCACATCTGCAGCCTTCACCTCTCAATGTCATCATTCCATACAAGGGAGATCTAATCTACCTTAAAAGTCATCCACCAGACCAAGTTATTGGCAACATCAATGAAGGGGTGCTCACAAGAAGTCAATCCTAATTTTTTGCTGGTTTTCTATCACTCTTACAACCTGTTAAGTACCAAGAGGCACTAAAAGACAACAGTTGGGTAGAGGCCACGCAAGAAGAGCTCCAACAGTTCAAGAGATAATAAGTATGAGAATTTGTACTATTGGCTAAGGATGTAAGTCCATTGGCACAAAATGGGTCTTCAAGAACAAAACATATGAAATGGGTATTGTTGTCAAAAACAAAGCTAGGCTTGTGGTTCAAGTCTTTAGACAAGAAGAAGGCGTTGACTATGATGAAACATTTGCTCCTATAGCAAGATTGGAAGCCATCAGATTGTTCTTAGCCTTTGCTATCAACCACAACATCAAGGTGTATCAAATGGATATCAAATGTGCATTCATTTATGGTAAGATCTAGGAAGAGGTATGTGTATGTCAACCACCTAGTTTTGAAGATGCCATTTATCCAAATCATGCCTACAAGCTTAATAAAGCTTTGCATGGCTTGAAACAAGCACCTAGGGCCTTGTATGAAACTCTATCCACCTTTTTCTTATCCATAGGATTTACAAGAGGTAAAATTGATAAAACATTGTTTTTAAAATTGAAAGGAAAGGATTTGATGATTATCCAGATTTATGTAGATGACATCATTTTTGGATCCACATGCAATTCCATGTGTGAAGAGTTTAGAGAACTCATGAAAACAGAGTTTGAGAAGAGTGCCACGGGTGAACTTCAATGCTTTCTTGGTCTCCAAGTTAAGCAATTGCAAAATGGTACATTCATTCATCAAAGCAAATATGTCAAAGAACTTTTAACAAATTTGATATGAATGATTGTAAACCATACAGTACACCCATGGCCACCACAAAGCTGGTATAAATGATTGCAAGCCGCACAGCTCAACTCCTGTGGCTTCAAAATCAGTTGCTGGGTTTTGGTGTAACTGCTTTAAAGACTCCTCTCATGGTGGACAATCAAGCAGCTGAAAACATCATTAAAATTTCAGTTTCTCATTCAACAACCAAGCACATTGACATCAGACATCACTTGTGAGGGATAGCTATGAAAAAGGTTTGATTTCTCTGCATCATGTTCCAACTAAGGATCAACTAGCTGATGTGTTGATAAAAGCTTTAGACACGTCCACCTTTGAAAGCTTGATCTCTAGGATTGGCATGCTAAACATGGATTAAAGGCAAAATTTTGTTTTCCATGAATAAAAAGTATTAAAATGTTTTCAGAAAATAAAAAATCCATACTTAAATTAGCTTTGATTGAATTTTTTTTTCAAAAATCCTTAAAGTCTGTTCCGAACCACTGTTTTCTAAAACCAATGTTTGGCTAAAAATTCATCCACTGCTGAAAGATATCCTCTGTTCTCACTCACCACTATTCATAACCCCTGTTGTCCTAACCTCTGATGTATATCTTCTGATAGACTAAAATCAACCACTGTTCATGTCCACTGATCTTAACCTCTGTTGCTCTACAGAGGTTTCATAACAACTGTGATCCATTACCACCAACAGAGGTTGCCACGTGGACAAATGTTAGCCATCAGATATTTGAAACAGATGCCACATCATCTTTTACTTTTTCACCCTACAAAAACCCCTGTCCTATCCAAACAGAGCTTACACTGCCGTCTCGAATTCAAAATTCTACAAAGCGGTTTCCACTATCATCTTCTTCAACCCCACTCATCTTTCATCTCCGATCATGGCTCTGTAAATAGAAACTCCCCATAACTACCTTCCTAACTTCGAGAAAACCAACAAAAATACAGTTTTCCATTCAATAATTGATGTTTTGACGTCATCAAAATATAAAACTGTAACACCCTTCTAGTTTTACGTGAATTTAATAATAGTTTATACCATTTTTAATAAAAGATGCTTCATGACTAAGTTAAAACATTTCAAAAGTTGTTTAACAATTGTTTACAACCCATAAACATAGTCTATTAAAGATTTAAAACATTGCGGAAGCTTGTAAGTAGTGTTCGGTTCTTCAAAATCTAGCTCGATCATCTTCCGGTTACTTTCAACATCACCTAAGATCAAAACCACAACAAATGTTAGTTTTGATCAAGTTAAAATGGATACAAACAAGTTCCAAGGGTCAACAACCAAGAAAATAAAAAAAAAAAATCCGGAAGGGGGCGCCGCGTGACGCCAAGGCCCCTCGCGTCACGCCTAGCCCCTATTTTCTCAGAATGTTTATTTCTTTGATGCTGCAGATTCCCAGCTCAAAATTTAATCAAGTTCCAACTTAAAATAGCCATAACTTATGATTCGGAAGTCCGTTTTTAGTGATTCTTTTTCCTATACGTCTGTAATCTCATTACCAACGTGTCTATTACGATAGTCATGTCAAAACTTCAACTTACGGACAGAAAGTCTATATGTCGTTATGCATTTATTCGACCCATTCCTCCTTGACACAAATTACTACCATATAACTAGTAAACTTATGATACTTTATACCCAATATCTCGGGCTTATGATCACTTGCATTTCTTTACCAATCTCATGGTTTAATGCTCTTGTGATTAGTATCTCTATTTTGATACTCTAAAACACTAAAACAACAACTTGCACAATTAATCGACCCGTTTGACTCATCTTATGGAATTCCCCAATATGATGACTACCAAACGATCCCGTGTCACTCTTAGACTATTAATTTAAGTAACGATCATAGTCACTATATTTGACACCGTAATTATCCTAAAAATGAAACCTTGCATAATTTAACAACAATTCGTTTAATGTAACGGGTCAAGTTACATACCTTCAAAGTAGGCCTTTCAAACGCGGTTCGCCACCCGCTTGTCCGCTTCCTGCGCCCTTTCCTTTAGAGTTCATTTATGACATGTTTAGAACTCTCTTTAAACCTTATATCGCATAATACACCGAAACATCATAATTATGCGTTTAAACTTTGAATTTCAGTTTTAAGCCTTCTTTGAGGCATTTTCACAAACACTTTAAGGGCATATTTATACATGATTAAATATCAAGTCTCTAGCTTATCACTTATCCCTAATTTCACATCATTCAACCATTTTACACAATTGTTAGCTTCTATAATTATGAATTTACCTCACAATTGTCAAATTACACTAGAACAACACCCAATCTCCTAGTGTTTATTAAATTCTACATAACCCACTAATCACCTATAATGGTGTTCATGGATTTTACTAAAATTTCACATGATTTCAACTTGTATTTGTCTAGGGTTTGTCCCTAGACACTATAGTGTTCCTAAATCATCATAAAACACACATGCAACCATAAATTTCAGATTTTCCCAATTTCACGAGAATTTCAAGTTGAGAGTTTTCATCAAATTTTACATACATTGTAATCCTCTTGTGACGAGGATCACAATTCTAAGCTCGGATTTCGTTTTGGACCAGATTTGCACCTTCAATTTATGAGATTTGTGATTGTTAGGGTTTTTGTAAAAGCTGGGTCGCTCCCTACATTTTTGATCGACCAGACACACTAATAGTGTGTTTGGTTTTTGTTTATTTTGTTTTAATAAATTCTAATTTCAGTTTTTTTACAAGATTAACCCCTCCTCTTTTGTATAACTTATAGTTTGGCTATTTCTAACCCTATTATAAGTTATTTCTAGACTATTAGCTAACTAGGTTAAAAATTCCTAGTTAGTAAATTCTTGTTTATTTATACTTTATAATCCTAATATAAAGTTTTATATTTTTCGGGATGTTACAAGTCCACCCCCCCTTAAAAAGGGTTTCGTCCCCGAAACCGAATTACGTACCAAATAAAGTAGGGTAGAGGCGTTGCATTTCCTCTTCGGATTCCCATGTGGTGTCCGCACCCTTCCTGTGTTCCCATTTAACCTTCACTTGGTTAAGCACCTTGTTTCTCAAGCTCTTCTCTTTACGATCTAAAATCGCAATTGGTTTTACGGCATAGTTGAGACTGTTATCCACCTCGATATCATCGTAGTGGAAACGAGCAGTTTCGTCCGCTAAACATTTTCAAAGATGTGACACGTGGAATGTGCTATGAATCCCACTCAACTCCTCAGGTAATTCGAGACGATATGCCACCTTACCAACCCGTTCGATGATTCTGAATGGCCCAATAAATCTTGGGCTCAACTTCCCTCTTTTTCTGAACCGTATCACTCCTTTCCACGGCTATACTTTCAGCATTACTTTATCACCCACTTGAAATTCAATCGGCCTGTTTCGTTTATCCGCATACGATTTTTGTCGATCCTGAGCCGCTTTTAGGTGAGCTCGGACCATGTCGATTTTCTCATTCGTAGTTCGGATTATATCAGTAGGTGCTAGCCCTCGTGGACCCACTTCTCCCCAACATACCGGAGTTCGACATTTTCTGCCATATAACATTTCATACGGGGCCATCTTAATGCTCGCGTGATAGCTATTGTTATATGAAAATTCGACCAAGGGTAGATAGACATCCCAACTACCCCCGAAGTCAATAATGCAAGCCCGCAGCATATCTCCCAACGTTTGTATTGTTCTTTCACTCTGCCCATCCGTTTGTGGATGGTAAGCAGTGCTAATGAACAATTTAGTTCCCATTTGTTCTTGAAATTCACGCCAAAAATTCAAAGTAAACCGAGTATCTCTGTCTGACACAATGGATATCGGTACCCCATGACGTGCTATGATTTCATTGGTGTACACCTCCGACATCTTCTCGGATGTATAAGTCTCACGAATCGGAATGAAGTGAGCGCTTTTCGTCAATCTATCTATGACTACCCATATAGCATCAAACCCGCGGTTAGTTTTGGGCAATTTGGTCAACAAATCCATGGTGATTTGTTCCCATTTCCAAACCGGAATTTCCAACAGTTGAAGTTTACCGTATGGGTTTTGATGCTCCGCCTTGACTTGTAAACATGTCAAGCATTTTTCCACGTACTTCACCACATCTCTTTTCATTCCGGGCCACCAATAGTTTTGCTTTAAATCATTATACATTTTGGTCGCTCCCGGATGGATGGAATAACGGGACTTATGAGCTTCATCAAGTAGAAGGATTTTAACTCCACATGTGTTAGGAACCCAAATTCTGTTGAAACGTGTTTTCAAACCGTGGTTGCCTACTTCGAGATCTTTAACTTGGCCAACAATCCTTTCCTTTCTCCAGTTTTCCGTCTTTACTGCTTCATCTTGTGCTTCTCGAATTCGTTCGAGTAAGCCTGAGGTCACAATGAGTTGCAATGATCGTACTCGTATCGGGACATAATCTGTCTTTCTGCTTAGGGCATCCGCCACCACGTTTGCCCTTCCGGGGTGATAGTGTATTTCACAGTCAAAATCTTTCACCGTTTCTAGCCATCGCCTTTGTCGCATATTTAACTCCTTCTGATCGAAGAAGTATTTCAAGCTCTTGTGGTCGGTGAATATGGTGCACTTTACCCCATACAAGTAGTGCCTCCATATTTTTAATGCAAATACCACCGCAGCCAACTCGAGATCGTGCGTGGGATATTTCTTCTCGTGTATCTTTAATTGCCTCGAGGCATAAGCTATAACTTTGCCTCGTTGCATCAAAATGCATCCGAGCCCCGATAGTGAAGCATCCGAATAAACCACCATGTCTTCGACTCCGTCCGGCAATGTAAGTACCGGAGCTTGAGTTAACTTTTCTTTTAGCGTTTGAAACGCTCTTTCTTGATCGACACCCCAAATGAACTTTTCTTTCTTTCGGGTTAGCTTTGTTAGCGGTGACGCAATCTTGGAGAAATCTTGAATGAATCTCCTATAGTATCCCGCAAGCCCCAAAAAGCTTCTAATTTCCAAAGGGTTCTTCGGGGAATTCCATTTTGACACGGCCTAGATCTTTGACGGATCCACCAATACTCCGTCGGCACTTATGATGTGGCCAAGAAATTGTACCTCTCGTAACCAAAAGGCACAGTTAGAGAATTTCGCATACAACCTTTCTCGTCTAAGTGTCTCTAACACTTCTTGTAAGTGGTGTGCGTGTTCAGCTTCGCTTTTTGAATACACCAAAATATCATCGATAAACACGATGACCGACTTATCCAACATTGGCTTGCAAACCCGATTCATGAGGTCCATGAAGGCCGCGGGTGCATTTGTTAGCCCAAATGACATCACGAGGAATTCTTAATGTCCGTATCTCGTGCGGAAAGCCGTCTTCGGCACATCTTCTTCCTTGACCTTTAGTTGGTGATACCCCGATCTAAGGTCAATTTTTGAAAACCAGTTCGCACCTTGTAATTGGTTGAATAAATCATCTATCCTCGGAAGCGGGTATCGGTTCTTTACCGTGAGTTTGTTTAACTCCCGGTAATCTATACACATCCTCATGCTTCCGTCTTTCTTTTTCACGAACAGTACCGGTGCGCCCCAAGGAGACACACTCGGCCTTATAAACCCCTTGTCAAGCAGGTCTTGAATTTGTGACATCAACTCTTTTAATTCCGACGGTGCGAGTCGGTACGGAGCTTTTGCTACGGGTTTTGCGCCCGGAATCAATTCGATCCCGAACTCTACTCCCCGTTCAGGCGGTATCCCCAGTAAATCCTCTGGAAACACATCTTCATAGTCTCGTACTACCGGTACATATCCAATCTTCCGTGATTCTTTCTCGGGCTCATTTGCGTATATCATGAATGCCTTGCATCCTCGCTTCATAAGCTTGTGAGCTTTCAACATTGAGCATACTATAGGGTTGCCTCCTTTTTTGCCATAGATAGTGACGTGTTTCCCGCTCGGAGATGTTAGTTTTATCTCTTTACGAAAACACACGACCTTTGCATGGTGCTGAGATAGCCAATCCATCCCAACGACTACTTGAAATTCCCCCATTGACATTGGGATTAGGTCTATCAAGTATTCCTCATCGTCGATGCTTAATTTGCAGCCTCGACAAACATCACAAACTATAAAACTTTTGTTGTCCCCTATTTCAACTTCTAAGGGCACAGATAATTTCGTCAATACAAATGAAGGATGTCGAATAAATCCATGTGAAATAAAGGATTTATTCGCACCCGTATCAAACAATACATGTGCTGGAATTGAGTTAATTGTGAATATACCTGAAACCACATCGGGTTCTGTTTTTGCTTCAGCCGCGGTAAGTTGGAAGGACCTAGCCTTCGCTTTGGGAGCTTCTGCCGGAGACTCTTTTGTGTCTCTCTTTCCGACCAACTCGGGGCATTCAGACTTTTTGTGGCCAGGTTGATAGCATTTGTAACAAACAGAAACTTTTCCGGGACATAGCGATGCAGTGTGCCCCGTCTTCCCACATACCGGACACGGCTTGTCTTTGAAGCGGCACTCACCCTTGTGCCCCTTTCCACATACTTTACAACTTGGCGACCCGCCTTTAGCTTCCACCTTCTTCCCCGATTCAACAGTTCTAGCTTTCTTTGTAGGGCTTGGATTCACATCCTGTGCCCTTTGTTCACCCCTTTCAACTTGTTTCTTTAACTCGATTTCCCACTCCCGGGCGGTGTTGATAATCTCCGTGAGGGTTTCGTACTTTGACGGAGTCATAAACTCCCGGTACTCAGCACTTAGCATGTTGTAATAGTAGTATATCTTTTGCTCTTCAGTGGTGACTAACTCGTCACAGAACCTCAGCTTATCCATGAAGATGCCTGTGATCTTATCAATTGTTTCACCCTTTTGTCTTAGCTGGATGAATTCTTCCTTAATCCTGTTAATAACCGCTTTGGGACTATGGTGTTTAAGGAATGGTACCTTAAACTCGTCCCAAGTCATAACCCTCGCCGCTTCGGCTCCCATTTCCTTCTTTTTATTGTCCCACCAATCTTTGGCTTGATTTCTCAATTGACCCGTTCCGTAAGCAACAAAGTCACCTACGTCACAGTGGGTTCGTTCAAACACTCCTTCGACATCACTTATCCATCTTTGACAAATTATCGGGTCAACCTCCCCGTTATAGATTGGCGGTTTACACGCCATGAATTCTTTATACGAACATCCTTTGCATTCTCCTGTTTTATCTTTCATAAGGTTGACACTATCCTCCAACCTTTTAACTCGCTCTTCGACAAGCGACAACACTGTGCTTTGAATTTTGTCTATAAACCCGGATAGACTACCCTCAATTGCCTTCCCTACTTCTTCGGCAATTATCTCTTTCATTTGTTCGGTGCTTGTTTGCACCGGATTATCGTCGTTTCCATCAGACATCTTGAAACTGAAATGTTTACATTTAAACGTTAAACATTTCATTCATAACATTGCTTCATTTGTTTCGGTTTAGCCATGTTCTCAACTTGCTTTAACCGTTCACATTTAATGCACTTTCCGGGTTTGAGTGTGTTAACACGCTCTTCCCATGCACACCAATTCCTTTCTCATTCTTACATAAGACATAATTTGTTAACATAATAAGTTAATTCTTACCGGACGATCGATCGAGCTTGAACCGAACACTTTGTTGACAACCTTAAGCTCTGATTACCAACTTGTAACACCCTTCTAGTTTTACTTGAATTTAATAATAGTTTATACCATTTTTAATAAAAGATGCTTAATTAACATAGATTTCATAAGAGAAGTTCATAAGTAGCATAAAACCTTAGTCAACTAACGACTAAGTTAAAACATTTCAAAAGTTGTTTAACAATTGTTTACAACCCATAAACATAGTCTATTAAAGATTTAAAACATTGCGGAAGCTTGTAAGTAGTGTTCGGTTCTTCAAAATCTAGCTCGATCATCTTCCGGTTACTTTCAACATCACCTAAGATCAAAACCACAACAAATGTTAGTTTTGATCAAGTTAAAATGGATACAAACAAGTTCCAAGGGTCAACAACCAAGAAAATAAAAAAAAAAAATTCCGGAAGGGGGCGCCGCGTGACGCCAAGGCCCCTCGCGTCACGCCTAGCCCCTATTTTCTCAGAATGTTTATTTCTTTGATGCTGCAGATTCCCAGCTCAAAATTTAATCAAGTTCCAACTTAAAATAGCCATAACTTATGATTCGGAAGTCCGTTTTTAGTGATTCTTTTTCCTATACGTCTGTAATCTCATTACCAACGTGCCTATTACAATAGCCATGTCAAAACTTCAACTTATGGATAGAAAGTCTATATGTCGTTATGCATTTATTCGACCCATTCCTCCTTGACACAAATTACTACCATATAACTAGTAAACTTATGATACTTTATACCCAATATCCCGGGCTTATGATCACTTGAATTTCTTTACCAATCTCATGGTTTAATGCTCTTGTGATTAGTATCTCTATTTTGATACTCTAAAACACTAAAACAACAACTTGCACAATTAATCGACCCGTTTGGCTCATCTTATGGAATTCCCCAATATGATGACTACCAAACGATCCCGTGTCACTCTTAGACTATTAATTTAAGTAACGATCATAGTCACTACATTTGACACCGTAATTATCCTAAAAATGAAACTTTGCATAATTTAACAACAATTCGTTTAATGTAACGGGTCAAGTTACATACCTTCAAAGTAGGCCTTTCAAACGTGGTTCGCCACCCGCTTGTCCACTTCCTGTGCCCTTTCCTATAGAGTTCATTTATGACATGTTTAGAACTCTCTTTAAACCTTATATCGCATAATACACCGAAACATCATAATTATGCGTTTAAACTTTGAATTTCAGTTTTAAGCCTTCTTTGATGCATTTTCACAAACACTTTAAGGGCAGATTTATACATGATTAAATATCAAGTCTCTAGCTTATCACTTAGCCCTAATTTCACATCATTCAACCATTTTACACAATTGTTAGCTTCTATAATTCTGAATTTACCTCACAATTGTCAAATTACACTAGAACAACACCCAATCTCCTAGTGTTTATTAAATTCTACATAACCCACTAATCACCTACAATGGTGTTCATGGATTTTACTAAAATTTCACATGATTTCAACTTGTATTTGTCTAGGGTTTATCCCTAGACACTATAGTGTTCCTAAATCATCATAAAACACACATGCAACCATAAATTTCAGAATTTCCCAATTTCATGAGAATTTCAAGTTGAGAGTTTTCATCAAATTTTACATTCATCAAATTTTACATACCTTGTAATCCTCTTGTGATGAGGATCACAATTCTAAGCTCGGATTTCGTTTTGGACCAGATTTGCACCTTCAATTTATGAGATTTGTGATTGTTAGGGTTTTTGGAAAAACTGGGTCGCTCCCTGCGTTTCTGATCGACTAGACACACTAATAGTGTGTTTGGTTTTTGTTTATTTTGTTTTAATAAATTCTAATTTCAGTTTTTTTTACAAGATTAACCCCTCCTCTTTTGTATAACTTATAGTTTGGCTACTTCTAACCCTATTATTAGTTATTTCTAGACTATTAGCTAACTAGGTTAAAAATTCATAGTTAGTAAATTCTTGTTTATTTATACTTTATAATCCTAATATAAAGTTTTATATTTTTTCGGGATGTTACAAAAACTATCCTAATTGTTGATGCTCCAATACATGTGGATACCCTCCAAGAATTTTGGGCCAATGCTGGAATTCAATTTCAAAATAAGAAGTCCTTTGGTATCACGTCAAAAATCGGAGGCACCATTGTTCAAAGCCTCATCTTCCATATCCACAATATTTGCTTTGGACGACCAGGCAGGTAAAACTTCTTTTGAAAAACAAGAAATTCACACAGAGTTTGTTGAAAAGGGGGTATGAGGGTCAACTGACAGAAATTCACACGTTATAAACCCAGAAAGGGGAAATCTCGCATGTTAAAAAAAAAACCAAAATCGCATGTTCAAAACCAAAATCGCACGTTGATATTGCATCTCGTACGCATCGTACGTTAAGGAAATTCGTACAATAACCTCTCTCTCTCTCTATATATATATATATATATATAGAAACGGGATCAGGAGAAAACACTCAAAAGTGTGAGAACGGTGAGAACGCATCCTGGCCCAACACGTGCAGGCATAGAGAATGGTGGAGGGGCTTTTTTGTCCCTTTATCTTCTGCTTTTCCAGTTTCGCTTTTCACAATATTGTTTTATTTTTGGGTTTAAGATTTTTGGCGTTAACCAAATTCAATAATAAATGACGTTTAATGGTTTCATTGTATTAACATTTTGGCGTTTATGGCGTTTTTCAAATCGTATGCCATTGGAACCCCAGGGGGTTAGGAAATCTATCTGAATGGCATTTTTTCAAGGCCTTTTAAACAAGATGGCCCATTGTTCTATTATTTCTTATATACATTTTGGCGTTTGTGGTATCTTGGCGTTTTACAATTGTAAAATTATATTACAACCAGAGGGAAAAAATAGAAGTGAAGAAAATAAATTAAAATGCCTAATCGGATCTCTCTTCACAATCTTCACTGTCATCAGTCTCTCTCTTCTTTAATACTACAAGAACTGTCACCAAATATATGGCGTTTTATGTAAAACTTAACAAACCCATCGGTTTGATTATTTTTTCCTGCTCGTCTGTTGAAGTGGCTTTTTGTGGATGTCTGGGGACATAGATCTATGACGTGTGGGTGGGTTTTTCGCTTTTTCTTCATCTTAATCTTCATCTTTATAATTATCCCACTCTTCAGTGTCATTGATCTCTTCTCCTCATCCAAGTCTTATTCAAGAACAAAGAACACAAAATGACATTTGATTGTCATCAGTATCTTTTTCTTGAAGATTTGTCCATCTCATGCATCAAAATCTTACTGAGTTACTCCCCTCAGCTAACAATCCATTCAGTGAAACTTCACGAAGAACAATACTAAATATCCAAGAAAGCATATTAGCCATCTTTGATTTTTTTTTTTTTTTTTTTTTTTTTTTTTGCGTTTTACAGTGGATGGTATTTAGTAGTATTTGGCGTTTGTTTTTTTTTTTTTGGTTTGATTAAATGGAAGTTGCTGAGAGTTATTATTTTATAGGATTTATTTTGGCGGCGCAGGTTAGGCGGTGCATTATTATAATAAACTATTCGTCGTTTCAGTTACTCTTTGTAATTATTGTTTTTGATAAGCTTTTATCTCTGAAGTCTGTAACACGTCCCGTCTATCAAGTTTGGCGTTTTAGATTCTAATACAATAAATTTTCCGTCTCTTCATTTTTACTGTTTTGTAGTTACTGTTTTTAGTTACATTTTCAAGTTTGGTTTTTATTTTTTTATTTTTTGGGTTTTTTATAATACTTTTCCAAATTAATTGTATTATAGTTTAGGAGTTTTTGGGGCGTTTTACGGCATGATAGCGTTTTAACAAGCATTTGGCTGTCTGGCGTTTTTATTATATACGGCGTTTTTATTATATAACAATCAACTGAAAAAGAAAATAAAAAAAAAAGAATTTATAAACAATTGATCTTCCAAATCTTCACTGTCACCAGTCTCTTTCTTCTTTTTTTGAATCATCTTAACTGCCTGGTTCGACTTTCGTATGATTCATTTTGTTTTTTTTTTGTTTTTCAAGTAATTTTTTTTGTCGCCGTTTGGAAGCACAAAGTCTGACATCAGCATCTTTTTCTTGAAGATTTGTCCATCTCATGCAGTAAAATGTTATTGAGTTTACACCCTTCAACCAACAATCGTGAATTTTCCAATGAACGATGTTTGATTTTTTAATTTTGGCGTTTTACCGATAAAAAGAACGCCACTAAATAAAAGCACCTTAAACCTCAAAATTTGATCATGCTAAAATCAATAATGTTTTGCTGTATGAGATGGACAACATTGTTAATCCTCGGTTAAGAAAGATAACTGACAATGTTGTCCACCCCATACAGCTAAACTTTATTGACAACAAACCTCAATAATGTTTTTGTATGTTTTGGCGTTATAAATTGGATGGAAGTTGATGATAAAGTCAATAAGATTTTACTCAATGAAATGGACAATATCCTCACTTAAGGATTTTTGTCCATTACATTAAGTGAAACCTTACAGACAACCAAACTGAATTTCAAATAAACGTTTTGGTTTAGAGGATATTTGATGATTGGGTTTTTTGGCGTTTCTAAGACGAATGGTATATATTAAATATGGCGTTTGGGGTTTTGGGGTTTTGGGGTTTTGTGTGTGTTTTTAATTGAATGTCTGAGATGTTGTATATATATGATTTTTTTGGCGGTTTTTTTTAGGCGGGATTTTATTATAATTAAGTTTGGCGTTTTATATCTAATGACGTTTTTAGTTAGAATGGTGTGTGCTATTTTGTTTGGCGTTTTATTTCATGAGATGGCGTTTTGTGTGGAGAAGTCAAAAGACCTTTTTACCCTTAATGAAGCGCGTCCACGTAAAAAAATTGATGTTATTTACGAAAAACGCCACCGCGCCAATCTAGTCCATAGTTTTTTTGATCGGACGATTCATAAGCGTTTTCACCGTTCTCACACTTTCCACCGTTTTCTCTAGATCCTGACCCTATATATATAGGGTAAGGTTCATTTGAGAACCACCCTTATTGCGAGAACCAATGTGAACACAAAAAAATACCTAAAAAATCCAAAAAACCCACAATTTTTTTAAATATTTTTCTAATAAAAATCACTATATTTTGTTACCAAAAAAAAGTTTTTTTTTTCGAGTAACAGTTATGGATGCACATGTGCATATGTATCATTTCTTGGAAAATTTCCATAATATATTACTAGTAGTAGAAAAATGCACTTTCATTTACACTACCATATGTAATGCACTACTTTTTACATTACCAATATTAGAAATACACATGTGCATCTATATGTATCAACATGAAATAAGGTGTTTTCGTACAAAAAAGTTTGTGATTTTAAATGATGAAGTAGACCCATATACATGTGTTTTGGTTAGTTATATCTAGTGGTTGATGGTTTGATTATATTTGTCACTTTATGATGTAATATGTTGTTTGGATGGTATAACGGGTGTTGATGTACATATAATAAAGTGAAATATTGGTAATAATATTGTATTATGGATGGTAAAAAGCAATGGTATTGTATTACGGTTGGTAGGAGGTAATGGTAGTGTAGTATGGATGGTATGATAGATGAAAGAGAATGTGTATTCAAAGTGGTGTATTAAAACACTTTATAACATGTTCATATATATAGATGCATATGTGCATTTCTAGTGTTGTTAATGTTATAACAAGTTCATACATATAGATGCACATGTGCATTTCTATTATTGTTAATGTAAAAAGTAGTGTATTATGAATGGTAGTGTAAATGAAAGTGCAATTGTCTGATATTTGTAATGAATTACGGAATTTGTCAAAGAAATGATACAAATGCACATGTGCATGGATAACTGTTACTTGAGTTTTTTTTTTTGAATCTTTTTTTATTATTGACGAAATATAGCGATTTTTCCAAAAAAAAAGTAAAAAAAAAATTGGGGTTTTTTAGTTTTTTAGGTATTTTTTGGTTGTGTTCACACTGGTTCCCGCGGTTCTCGCAATAAATGGTGGTTCCTAACGGATCCTTCTCCTATATATATATATATATATATATATATATATATATATATATATATATATATATATATATATATATAGGGTAAGGTTCTAGAGTGAGCACTAGTGTATTTGCAAACTGAGTGAACAAATCCTAGCCATTGATTTACGCACGTGTATGGCTAGGATTACATCATCAAATCGTAAAAATACACTAGTGTATTTCATCATTAAATCCTGGGCATTGATTTACACACGTTTATGGCTAGGATTAGTACGTCCAGTTCGCAAATACACTAGTGTTCACTTCTAAAGCTAATCATATATATATATATAGTGTGAGGTTCATTGGGGAACACTAAAAAAGTGGGGAACAGTGGAGAACCGACTCAAACGAACTCCGATTGGACTCATTCCAGCGGCGTTGGAACCGGCTCGTCGAACCCTAACTAGGATCTCTTAACCCTAACCCCTAAATCATAACCCCTAAACCCTAAATATATTAGGGTTTGGCTTTTAGGGTTTAGCATTAGGGTTTAACTTTAGGGTTTAGCTTTAGGGTTTAGTTTTAGGGTTGAGTTTTAGGGTTTAGCATTAGGGTTTAGCTTTAGGTTTAGCCTTTAGGGTTTAGCTTTTAGGGTTTATAGTTTAGATTTTACGGTTTAGCTTAGGTTTTAGCCTTATTTTTTAGCTTTAGGGTTTAGAGTTTAGGAGTTAGGATTTAGGGTTTAGGGTAGAGATCTTAGTTAAGGTTCGACGAGCCGGTTCCAATGCGCTGGAATGAGTCCAATCGGAGTTCGTTTGAGTCGGTTTCCCGCTGTTCCCCACTATTTTAGTGTTCCCCAATGAACCTTCCCCTATATATATATAGGACAAAGATCCGTTAGGAACCACCCTTTATTGCGAGAACTGCGAAACCAATGTAAACACAAACAAAAATGGCTAAAAATAGCTATAAAACACACAATTTTTTTTTAATATTTTTTTATAAAAAAATCGCTACTTTTAGTAGCCAAAATTTTTTTTTGGCTACTAAAAGTAGCGATTTTAACATAAAAAATATTAAAAAAAAAATTTAAGATTTTTTTTAGGTTTTTTGGGGGTGTAGTTTTTAGCATTTTAGCTTGGGGGTGGGGGGGGTTAGGTTTTTTGGGGGGGGGGGGTGGGGTCGGTTAGGTTTATTTTAGGTTTTTTGGGGGTTTTAGTTTTTAGCATTTAGCTTGGGGGGGGGGGTGTATGTTACATTTCCTATTTTTTTGTTAGAAAATAAAAATAAAAATGTTAGATGGGGTTTTTACAAAGAAATTTTGAACCCTAATGATATGTATGTTACATTTCCTATTTTTTAGAAAAAAATAAAAATGTTAGATGGGGTTTTTACAAAGAAATTTTGAACCCTAATTCTAAACTCTAAAGCTAAACCCTAATGATAAACGCTAAAGCTAAACCCTTATGCTAAACCCTAAAGCTAAAGCTAAACCCTAATGCTAAACCCTAAAGCTAAACCTAATGCTAATTCCAAAAGTTAAACTATAATGATAAACCCTAAATACTAATCCTAAACCCTAAATACTAATGCAAAACCCTAATAACACTTATTTTTCAATTTTAAACATGTATATACATATATGTATAATTAACAATATACATATATGTATAGTTAAAAGATTAACAATATACACATATGTATAAATCCCTAAAAAACCTTAAAGAAAAAGCTCTGATTTTTCAACAAAAAAAAATTGCATTTTTTTGCTTAGGGAAAATTTGTGGTCCAGAATGCTTCTCAAGTTTCTCAATTAGCCTACTACTTCTCACATAACCCTTATCCTATATATATATTACATCATCAATATATACATTATCATATTGAGGAATGGGTATGCTCTTAAACACCACTTGACACCGTCCCCACCACCAAGTCCGTTTTTCAACTTCATCATGCGATTATATATATATATATATATATATATATATAGGGCCAGGATTTAGAGAGAACGAGTGAAAGTGTGAGAACGGTGAGAATGATTATGGACCGTCAGATCAAAACAATCTATGGACTACATGACGCGGTGACGTTTCGTAAATAACATCACTTTTATTAGTGTGGCGCGCTTCCATAAGGGCATAAAGGTAAATTTTAATATACAAAAAACATCAAAGCCTGACCAAAACATATATACTTTCCAGAGAAACCTCCCCAAAACCAACGTAAAACGTGAAAACCCTAGAAAACGTGAAACAACAAAAACTATGGCGTCGAAAGATCAAAGTAGATCCAGAGGAAAAAAACATAGTGAGTTAACTTCGATTTACATTGTGCTAGTTTATGCTGCTTTTGGCGTTCTAATTTTAACAAATATTTGCAGTTTCTACAAGTGTGGAAGGGGAAGGGTCATACGCTCCAAAACGCCAAAAAAACGAACGAGCAACGAAAGAAGACAACAAGAGGACATGGTACACAATGTTACTTTTCGTGATGTAAAAATACACTTTGATACTTTGTTGCCAAAACGCCAAAATTTGTATCGTTTGTTTAACAATGTATGAGAACAAAATTTTACATATCACTCATGTGTTACTAAACGCCACAAACATGAATCCTGTCATAGCTTTGTTATTAAACGCCAAAAAATGTATGGTTTCTGCTATAAATGCCATTTAATTGTTATTGTCTTATTCAACATCTATCATCTCTTCTTGATTTATAAAACGCCATAAATGTATCATAGTTATGTTAAATTATAATATTAAAACGCCATGAAATCATTTTTTATAGGCGAAGAGAGGTTAAGATTGAGAATAAATGTCCATACTGGAAATGCCCAAAATGCCAATAAGAGGAAGGCATTAAGTCAGAATGTTGAGGTTGAGGAAGAACCATATCATGAGTTCAGTGGGGCTAGGATCTTGTCAAGAGTAAAACCTACAAACTTGACTGCTTGGTTTATGAATCTAAATGAAAATCAAAGACAGACAGTACACCAAATGGGGTTTGGTGCTACACTAAGGTTGAAAATAGACACCGTACCGAAAATGCTTGCATACTGGTTGGTTGAAAATTACAATGAAAAGACAAACACCCTAAACGTTGGCAACCATAACATACATATGAATGAAGAATTGATAAACTCTTTAACGGGTATACCAAATGGAAGGGTGCCCGTGAACATGAAAAAAAGATCAACAACTAAAGACCAGGTGGTGGCTGAGTGGAAAGCACAGTTCCAAGGGTTGGGCTGGGTTAACAGACCAAGTGTGAAGATATACTTTGAAAACGTTTTGCCTATGATGGATGGCTTTGGGAGAGACTTCTGCCTAAATTTTCTTGTAGCATTCTTCACTATAATGGGGCATGCAACTGACAATGCAGTAGTCAACAAACAATTCTTGCACAACGTTACACCAAACATTCAAATAAACCAAATGAACTGGTGTAGTTATATCATACAATGCTTGCAACACGCCAAAACCACATGGGCTCCCAAAAAGCATTACACAGGGCCACTGATCATACTTGCAGTAAGAATAAAATTTCACTATTCATTTGTGTGTCATTAAAACGCCAAAAAATATCTGTCATTTGAAAAATCTATTTTGTTACAGCTTGCCTTGGTGAACGATGCTTGCAATAGGAAAAAATGGGACCGAAAAGAAGGATACCAAATTGAGTGGGTTACAATAGATACTCTTGACTTATTTGAGAGTGCAATGGCAAAACACCTTGTGGGCAATAAAGTAAAAAGGAAATCCAGTCAAAAAAGCTAAAGGAAGCAAGCCCAAAAAAACAAGAAAAATGCAGGTTGTTGTTCATGATGAAGATGATGGTGATGATGTTGAGAATGAAGATGAAGATGATGTTCACAAGGTCGATGAGCATGCTGATAACAATGATGATGAGTTTGATGATGATGATGGTTTTGATCATGATGATCATTATGACTATGATGTGCAAAACTCCATGCCCTTCAATGATGATGAAGAGGCTTCACTTTAAAGGATGGTGAATGAGGATAGAGAAAGCCGGGAAATGATGTTTGAAGTTTCTGCATTAGGAAACCATGCTCTTGTCAGAGGAGTAACACAGTATGACAACATTTTTGCTGATGAAGAAGAACAAAACAATGAACCTGAAGAGGTATGTTGTTCAAATAATAAATTTAAAAAAAACCACAAAACACCATGATCAACAAAATCCTTTTTTTAATATAACAGGAAATGGCTGATAAATTGGATGGAGCATACAAAGAATTAGAAGACTGTTACAATAAAATGAGCACATTATCAAAATAGTCAAAGTCTGAATACCCAAACAGCCTCCAGTACACATTAAATACTCACAATGTATGACATTGTTGGAGAACATCTCAAAATTTGTTGATGAAAACGCCAAAGTAATGCCAGCTGAAAGAGAAGAAGGTACACATGAAACTGAGGTTGAAAATGAGTTGGTACTAGGAGATGAAAATGAAGAAGAAGGGGAAAAGGAGATGGCTGAAACAGAAAACACCATTGAAGAGCAAACAGTTCATGAAAACGCCAAAGAATTTGAAAATGAAGAAGAAGGAGGTGAAAATGAGAATTGAAAACGCCATTGAAGTGGAAACAGTTGATAAAAACGCCATTGAAGTGGAAAGAGTTCATGAAAACACCATTGAAGTTGAAAATGAAGGAAAAGGAGAAGGAGAAGGAAAAGGAAAAAGGGGAAGGAGAAGGAGAAGAGGAAGGGGAGTCGGAAGAGAATGGTGAAGGGGATGGAGAAGGAGAAGGGGATACAAGAGTAGAAAAAGAAAGGGATATGGCCAGAGAACAAAACACCGAACCCTCGACTGCTACAACAGTCCCCATATATAATGATGATGAGGATACTATATCATCAAATGAAGATATAAACGAAAACGATATTGAGAGATGGAGTTGTGATTTCAAGACACTTGAATATCACATTTCGATATACAATGGGGAAAAATAATTAAAAGGAATATTGCTGAGATTTTAGAGCTGCCGGGACAAGATCTAAAACAAATGATTGATATAAAAGAAGGTCTTGATAATTCAAGAATGGTGGATGAACTGATTAAAGCAATAAAAAAACATATGCAGCCTGCTGAAGAGACCCAAAAAATGCCTGTATTTGATAAGACACCAAACATCCCCATGACAGAAACACAATACAGTCAGGCATTCAACACTGAAGTAGAAAAAACTGAAGGGGAGATGGTGAAGAAAAGTGTTGCCCAACTAGGTGCAGTATTTGATAAAATGCCATATGAGCAGCCACCATCTACATCTGGGAAAAACCTCTTGAAAAATTTTGAAGAGGAAGAGACACCCAATAAACCCAAGATGAAAACACCATCAACACATCACCACCAAAAACGCCAAACAGGTCAGATATGCAGGAGAAAGGTGATGAGGACAACACTCCAGACATCACAAAGCTGATGCAAGAAAATACAATTTTAAACCCTGAAGAGCTGCCTACTGATGAAAAAGCTGATAAAGATGATGAAGAAGATAAAAAAAAAAGAATGTGGCTGAAGAGGAGAAGAGAGATAAAAAGATGAGCAGGGCATGTTTGTCACCTTATGTAAGGAGGTAAGTGGTTATACATGAACCAAGGACAAACCCTGAAAATAACCTTTCCACATACATCTTCACTGGATACGGCGATTATGAGTATGTACACTTCTCTCAAAAATAAAACGCCAAACTTTCCATTCATAACGTTCATTTGAAAATATGCATGTAAAAACGATCAAAACGCCATGTATTATAATAGAATGAGTTTGTATAACTAAAACGCCAAATGATGTTTTTTAGCACTGAGGTGTTCAAGATGGGAGAAAAGTTTCTCATGAGGGTGATCTGTGAGACCATGAAACCAGGATTTCAAGCACACGTCTCAATTATTCTATGTTGGGCACATATTCTGAACTATGAAGAAAGATACAAGGCTCCAGAATCACCCTCAAGGTTATTCAGCTCAGAATTACTGCTGGTAACTCTTTTGCTATATTTAATTGATAAAATTATAATAGGACATTGTTTTGTTGTTTAAAATATGGTACTCAATATTACAGAATACTCCGGCATACAAGAAAACGACAAAAGAAAATATACGAAACAAAGAATTTAACAGAAACATGGAAACTGTTATGAAAAAATACACGTTTCAAAGGAGACAAGAAAAATAAAACCATCAAAGATTATGAACTGGTCTTCATGCCAATAATATGGGAAAGACATTTCTATGTTGTCTGTTTCAACATAAAACACGAAAGAGTTGATGTATTGGACAACAACGGTGCAGAGGATGACGTCAGCATTAAGGACAGGTATGAAGGATGAGTGGAAAGATTGGTAAGTATCTTAAAAACTTTGTATATAGGAACTATGTTGATAAAATGCCAAACTAATATATGCGAAAAAATGTGAAACTGCAGCACGGAGCTTTTACAAACTACTTGCGTATTAAAAAACACCCAAAGCATAAGATCACGAGCAAGGCGAAGATTGTCAGACAACAGATGGATTGGAGGACAACGTCTAACGTGCTCGACCGTGGGATTTTCGCAATGAGGCATATGGAAACATACATGGGGATATAGCTCGTTTGAGAAGTGGTTAGGCAAAAGAAGATGCCCCAAATCAACTCCAGCAAAGACAGCTAAATGAACTAAGGGTAAAATACATTGGAAAAATCCTGCTTCATAGCGAAAATGAAGACAAAAAACTATTGATAAGTTGTCTAAGAACATTCATGGCTTTAGGGGGACAAAAATACGTGAATTGTTTGACACAGCAGACGAGAGAATAGCACAAAGAATGGAAGATTTTGTAGATTAGCTAAACGCCATGGATTTTAATGTTGACTATTGTGTTTTACTCTTTACATTATTACATCTACATGTTTGGTTGTGTGATCTTCCATCGTATGTGTGCAAATCAAAGAAAACACCATGATTAGAATAATTAACAAATAGTAACCATTTAAAACATAAACAACATTAAAAAAAGGGTTAAAAAACTAAATTAAAACAAGTAGAAAACACAAAAACGTCATATCTATTGGATATAAATAAAACGCCATTAAAACATAAACGCCATTCGTAAAAAAAAATATTTAAAAAAAAAACGCCATGTAAAACTAGTATAAAGATGAAAACGCCATTGTTAATTTTTTTTTTAAAACGCCATGTAAAACTAGCACAAAGATGAAAACGCCATTAAAACATAAACACCATTCGTAAAAAATATACTTTTTAAAAAAAACGCCATGTAAAACTAGCATAAAGATGAAAACGCCATTTATATTTAAATTTTTTGGGCAAATGAATTATAACGCCATTGTTTAGCGGGAAGTGGACAATGACAATCGTACCCCCGCATAACAATTAGCGCTCCCTACCACGTGTTGGGCCAGGATCCGTTCTCACCGTTCTCACACTTTTCACCGTTCTCTCCTGATCCCGTTTCTATATATATATATAGGGGATGGTTTAAATGAGAACGCTAAATATCGCGAGAACCGTGAGAACGAATGAAAAAACAACAAGAACTTGGTCAAAAATAATTCAAATTGAAATTTCTTTTTACACTTATCATTATTGTTCGATTACAATGTTAGAAATCAAATTTACACGTTTAAATTTACGTGAATTCGTAAATAAAGAAATTTTACACATGTGTATGTTTGTCATTTACAGATGTGTAAATTTGTTATATTTACACATGCGTAAAAAATCTAGTAATAGTGATTTTGAGAGGAGAAATGAATTATTTGATATTGTAAAAATTTTTTTGATGTTGTATTTTAATGGAAAATTGGTATTTAATAAACCAACATTTAACCAGTTGGTAAATAATAATCCAATCTACAGAATTGGTATATAATAATCCTACCTATTAACATGTTGGTACTCAATGAACTTCCGTTAGTTTTTTTAACTGAAGTTAGTTTTTAAGTTTTATTTATTACACAAACAGTCCTTGTAGTTGTAATTTACTATGAGTTAATAGCCAAAATGGTCCCTGAGGTTAATAGCCACAGCACCGCCACCACCACCACAACACCGCCACCACCACCACCGCCACCACCGCCACCACCACCACCACCGCCACAGCACCGCCACCACCACCACCACCGCACCGCCACCACCACCGTAACCATCGCCACAGTTTTCTTTAATTTGTAAATGATTAATACATAAACTAATTGATCAATTTACTGATTTTATATGAGAATTTTGGAATATAAAATGTCTACCAAGCATGTGCACTTAAAAATTGGACATGACACTCCACGTGAACCACTTCCTTCTTATTCCTT